>CM026292.1:6142462-6254558 GCA_014851415.1 Cnaphalocrocis medinalis
AGATCAAAAATTAATATCCAACAGTAATGAAGCGGCACTACAGAAGAAGAAGAAGTATTTAAGTCACTTAAATACTTGTTACAGAATACTTAAGGCATTGTTTTTTTTGTATGTGATAGGGGGCAGACGAGCAGACAGTTCACCTGATGGTAAACGACAGTAGTATGATATTGTTCTTCTATCTCACTTTCGTTCGATCGCGGGAGCGATCTCACATCAAGTGCGCTAGAATGCTCAATATCATCAGAACGCGTTGCGTTGTTGAAAACGTGTGGGGTTGACACGTTCGCGGAATTCCCAATAACTCTAGAACACATCGTGCTAACACACAATTATGATTTGGGACCCGATGCACCCGCAAAGGCATTCTAACTCACTTTCGTTCGGTTGCAACGCAACCTCGCACGTTTGCAACTCCTAATAACTCTAGAACACATCGTGCTAACATGATTTTCATAACGGAACGAAGATGTTCAAATAACATTTATTCAACTTCAGTCATTGCATGAGTCGATCAACACTTAGGTGCATGACAACAGTCGCATATTTTGATATGGGACTTAATTATTACGCTACCGTTGTCTAATGTGAGTTAGCTATTTGTGAATTGATGCAGTTAGCCATTAAGACTTCTGATCTTAGACAACGGTAGCACGATTTAAAAAAATTAAGTGAGTGAGCAGCTTGCCTCGAGTAGACACACAGAAGTATTTTTCTGTACCAGCTTGGCTCATGTCCCTCCACCCACTTAATTTTCGGTGCATAATGGGTTTACGTCTCCGGACTGTGCGTGACTGCGTTTTTTGACCATCACACATCACTAACGCTGGGATGTTGTTGTGCGGCAGGCGTGGTGGAGTTTCCGGCTGGCGGCGGCGGCGCCGGCGCGGCTGCTGCGCGCGTGCGGCGCGGCGCCCCGGGCTGCGGCCGCCGTGGGAGCCGCTGCTGCGCGGCGCCGGCACGCTGCTGGCGCTGGTGGCGCTGGCGCTGGTGCTGGCCGCCGCCGCCGTCGACGCCGAGAGGGAGCTCAGGTACGGAACCACGCGTAGGACTGTACCAAACTTTTCGGTTTCGATTTCGGCTTAAATTGAAGGCACGGCTTATATTCGGTTTTGGTTTCGGCTAAAAAACCAGTTTCGGTCGGATTCTAGTTTTTTCACTGAGTTATTGTAGTGTATTGTTGCGTCTCGCGGCAGACGAGCGCGAGCCGCGCGCTTGGCGGCGCCGCGGCCGCGCGCGCGCCGCTGGACCTGCGGCTGGTGGCGGCGGGCCCCGCGCCGCCCGCCCCCGCGCCGCCCGCCGCCGCCGCGCCCCCCGCGCGCCGCCCGCCGCCGCTGGACCCGCACGCCGAGCGCCGCGCCTTCGAGCGCTGGCGCGCCGAGGTGCTGCGCCGACACGACCACTCCAGCGAGGAGGTGGGTGCACGCAGGGTTACACGACCAAGTTAGACCACGCCTCAAAGCTAGACCAGCGCCGTAGCGGCTGTAGCATCATGCTGAGGCTGAGCCTTGGTGGCCGCAACTACTATGTTCCTTTATTTTGTTTCTTAGTCTATGTGTAAATGTATTATGGTCAACTAGCGGCCGCCCGCGACTCCGTCCGCGTGGAAAAGTAACTTTTTACCCCCCTTTCAACCCCTTACAATCCCCTTTTCGCAATAAAAAGTAGCCTATGTCCTTTCTCAGGGTCTAGATTATCTGTATACCAAATTTCATTTAAATCCGTTGAGTAGTTTTGGCGTGAAAGGGTAACAGACAGACAGAGTTACTTTCGCATTTATAATATTAGTATGGATCAAAGTGTTTTTACTATTACTGCATCTGCAGGCCGACGTAGAACAAGACTCGACACCTCCATCGGACCCGATCAAGCCGGAATCGCGCTCGCTGTCGCCGGGCACGCCGGACGCGGCGCGGCGCTCCAGCGACGAGGAGGCGGCGTCGCTGTCGTCGGCGGGCTCGGACTCCATGCGCGACGCCGACGAGCGCCGCAGCGACGACAGCGACCGCGACGAGCCCGCGCCGCCGCCCGCGCCGCCCCGCGCCGCCCGCGCCCGGCGCCCCGCCCGCTCCGGCCCCGCAGGGAGGCCAGCGAGCCGCCCCGCAGGTAACTACTGGCGGTGACCGAGCGCCGCAGCGACGACAGCGACCGCGACGAGCCCGCGCCGCCGCCCGCGCCCGGCCCCGCAGGGAGGCCAGCGAGCCGCCCCGCAGGTAACTACTGGCGGTGACCGAGCGCCGCAGCGACGAAGTTGTATGAAAAATTTTCAACTTACGAAAAAACACGTAAAATTTAACAACAGACAGGTAACAGACGGGAGTGAAAGTTTTTTCCATCACGAAAACACAGAAAAACATAGCGTTTTATATTTGTACGTGTCGCTCGTCGGGTTGCAGATCGGAGCGGCGCGAGGAGGGCGGTCGCACGCGGGGCGGCGGGGCGGCGGGGGCGGCGGCGGCGCGGGGGGCGGGGCGCGCGCGGCGCGCTGGGGCGGTGCGGCGGCGCGGCGCGGGCGGCGAGGCGCGCGCGGAGGCGCCGGCGCCGCGGGAGGCGCGCGCGCCGCCGCCGCTGCGCTGGGGCGCCACCTGGAGCTCCGTCGTCGCCGCCAAGGCGCAGCCGCCGCCCAACAACAGGTACCTTCTTCATTCGTCTTCATCGATGCACTCTTGACAGAGCGGTCGTGGTCGTCATGCTTGCTTTCCCGACGGAAGGGGCAGACAGAATACGTTTCATGATACCCCGCCATTTCTCGCGGCTAGCCGTCATCCTGGCGCATTCGTTTAATGAGTCACCCACGATGGTTTTTATCTGGTGTGGGTGACCTTCCGCGTGACCTAGTGCCTTCCACTTTACCCTGAATGACTAAGCGCTATATGGACAGATTACCACGCCTCGATACATGGCCAAAGAATGTAAGGATGCGGGACTGTACGCTGTGTACGTACTGTGACGCTGCTTGATGGTAGATGGTAGATGGCCAGGTACCTACACACATACATATGCCAAACACACACTCGTGACGAAAAGAGACGCGACACACGTACTTTTCCCACGTGCACTTTATGTGATGACGTAGCACAAATTGAGACGAGCGTGGTCGGTATACGTGCGTTTGTCGATAACGATTGCATATTGTACTACCGATGAACGATTCATCCGCTTGTAGAAATCTTTTATTTTATTGGTTTTCAACCTTATCATAACTGCATAAAGTTTCAAAATCTGTTGGTTCCGTACAGCACATAGGCTGGTTAAACATATACAGATGAATTAGAACCTTATCTTTTTTGGATTTTGATTTTATTTATTGTTGTCTCAGCAACGGCAGCCCGGCGCCGCTGCCGCCCATCGGGTCGGACGTGCGGCGGCGCGCGGACGAGCGCGCGGGGGCGTGCATGGCGGGGGGCGCTGGGGGCGCGGGGCCGGGGGCGGCGGGGGCGGACCACTCGCTGTTCTACTTCAACGGCGAGCAGCCGCCGCCCGCGCCCGCGCCCGACGGCTACTGGCGCCCCGAGCGCGCCGCCTACCCGCCGCCCGTGCCCGACTACCGCCCCGACTATGGTGAGTGCATGCAACTTGAGTTTTTATCAACTACAAAGCATACTATTCCTATTCACTACGAGCGATTCCAGCCATTGATAAGGGATATTGGAGCAAAACAATTTATTTACCTAACTTATAGATTACTAGCGGCCGCCCGCGACTCCGTAACTTTTTACCCCCCTTTCAACCCCTTACAACCCCCTTTTCGCAATAAAAAGTAGCCTATGTCCTTTCTCAGGGTCTAGATTATCTGTATACCAAATTTCATTTAAATTAGTTTTGGCGTGAAAAAGTAGCAGACAGACAGACAGACAGAGTTACTTTCGCATTTATAATATTAGTATAGAAGTATGGATTTTTTCAGTTATAATATGTTGGTATCTATTTGTTCAGGCACCGAGGACTCGTCGGGCCTCGGCGGCGGGTTCGGGTCGGTGTGGGCGGGCGGCGGCGGCGCGTGGGCGTGGGGCGGCGCGCTGGTGCGGCCGCCGCCCGGGTTCAACAGCCCGCCGCCGCCGCCGCCGCGCGCCTACGACCCGTTCCGCTCGCTGGCCGCCATCTGGGCGCCCGGCGCGCTGGACTGGCGCCCCGAGCCCGCGCCGCCCGCCGCCACCGCCGCCGCCACCACCGCCGCCGCGCCGCCCGCCGCGGACCCGGACGAGCGGGACCGCCGCTCCGACGAGTAGTCCGCCTCGCCCGCATCTAGTCTCGACGCTCCGGCGTCACGCTCGGTCGTCTCTTGAAGACTGAATAAACTTACGTTTCTGAGCTACATGTTTGTTTTATTACTTCATTCTACAATAAGATTATTTCCTGCCTTATTTTTAATTGTCATTGTATAAAATCGTCAAAACGAGTCCAACGAAGTGCAAGGTTCTAAGTTTGATCTATATTATAATTTTAAGGAACTAGATAAAGATAAAGCTCATCAGACAAGTTTTCTTTAACCGGAAAAAATACCTGTAGAAACCTTTGTACCAGTAATTTCTTTTCTTTTGTACCATAAGTGATTACTGATTTTGAATTTGTCAGAGGATTTTATTTTGTGAACATCAACCATAAGAACCTTTGTGCCCAGCATGGAATATTCTAAGTAGTTAAAGTGAAGTTATGCAGTATCATATTCAGTGGAGTATTCATAGCCTCCTGACTGACACGTCATGTGCAAGGCATTCACACATATTTCTGGTGGTTGCTATAACCTTATGAACTTTCGACACAATGTGAAACAAATAAAAGGCAACAGAGTTGGTATATAGCACATGTTTTATTCACATTATTTCATGAATGAATGTTACATTATACCCAGTCATGTAATTTTGAACATTTAAAACAATGCTCAAAAATATTTACAGTACTCCATTGCACCTAAGTCATAGAAAAAGCACAACTTGAGCATATCACTAGATGAGATCCAAACCAAGCCACATGATATTCAGTATCTGTATTTAGTGGAGTAGTCCTTTGGTGAGACAACAAGACCTCTTCCCTTTCGTGCTCCTCGGTACACGGTCTCAATGATGTCGATCATCTCCTGCTTGTCTTCGAGGGGCCAGTTGATCTTGTTGTTGTTGCCGGTGCCCAAGTCTATCATGATGTGCTTATTGCGGAAGAAGAACATCACTGTGCATGGGTCGTACAACTCGTACCTGGAATCAAATAAATAATTGATTATGACTTCTAAGACAGAAGAAACAGCTTCCTATTAAAAATATCATTCTTTAACTGTTGAAAATAAAGAGTAGGGACCAACTTCAAAGTAGGTAAATGTATAGAGGAATGATAACATACATTTTGTTGAAATCAGGCACCTCAGTGATGTCAACAAGATAGATGACTGCAAAATTTTTAACTTTCTCAGCAATACTGTACAGCACCTCATCCATTTTCATGCAGGTGGGATCCCAGTCGTGGCCAAACCTGATGACCTGCAAAAAATATAAAGTGTTAATAGTAATTTGATCTGAATTTGGATTTTTTTAACAACATCAAGGATCAAATGACTTACATCACTACGACCTTTTGCGAAATCATTCTTTAGTTCTACCATATCCGAAGGCAATATTCGGCAGGATAAATAATAATTAGGAAACCTCTAGAATGTGTAATTTTTAAAGGTTACAAAAATACTTCACTTACGACTACTCTATCTTCCTCCGAGAGGATAGCTTGATCCACTTGCCATCCGTTGTGTAAATGTCCTAACATGTAACTCATTGTGGCTTTCTTTTGTGGCTTCTTTTATTAACCAAACAATAAAATTATCTTCAAACAAATTGCAAAAACTGTGTTGTTGTCTGAAAGACAAGTGTCAATGTCAGTCGAATGGTTTGCTGTCATTGTCAGTTACGTTCAGAAATTGATTAAGACGTGCTTTGAGTCTAGAGAGACTAGTGGTGTGCTAGTGGTGTGTAAAAAAATATGCATACCGGTATTTTACATATTCGGCTTTTTATAGAATACCGATGTCAGATTATTTCGATTTTCCGGTATTATTGGTCATTAAAGTCCAAAATACGAGTTCCTGTTACATTATTAATGTGTAAAACGTGAAATAAATATATTTTTCTACTAGGAACCAATTTTATCTAGGTATGACTAGGAATGGACGCACACACAGCCCAAACTACCGAACCTTGAAAGTGGAGAGGGTTCCTTAAATAGAGAAAAGAGCACTAAGAAGAGATTTTTAAAATTCGATCCCTAAGGGGTTAAAAAACTGATCAATGTAAACAATCCGACCATTATAAAAGCGAGACCAATGCAATTTATCCGACCAATGTAAATGCACAGTAACTTCAGCCGAACATAGCAACCAATGTAAATGACTACCTACCGAATAAAACATGACAGAAAAAAATCCAGTCACATATGAGTGTTGGATTATCACATACAATTAGAAGATGAATGGGGAATGGGGGTAGTTAGAAAATTTTACACTCTACGCTAGGCGTAATTTGTTGTGTGCTACCACCTCACTCACCTGTCAGGAACGGGATTCAGTTTCTTTTAAAGTGTGTTACATAAGTGCCTCGGCAAGTAGGTAGGTATGTTACTTATTTTCATTTAATTACCTTATTCTTTTCCAACCTGGAATAATGTTTTGTGAATGTGAATATACTACCCGTGCGGATAAACGCTGGGATTAGAAATGGCGGCGCAACTATTCACCTCTCGCTCGCACACTATTTGCGTCTATACTCGCACACGTGGGTACAGACTGACAAAAAAAAAGCTGCGTTTTAATAAAAATTTGAGAACTAGTTTTTCCGTGGTTTTGAACCTTTCGTTAGTCTTGTCATATTTTGTTAGAAAGGTACGTTATTCCTCGAATTACTATAGGCTATGTATGTACCACGGGCGAAGCCGGGGCGGACCGCTAATAAATGTATATTTTTATGAGAACAAATTCGATTATAAATGCGATAATTATAAATTATTATTTGTTTATAAACAATTTCTTTTTAGGAAAAAAGAATTTATCGCAATCTGAATTATTTTCATAGATTTTATACATAAATACAGTAAAAAATACTACTTACAAAATAATAAAACCTATAAAACATACTTATATATTATTTGAATTAATAAAATAACAAAACATTTTCAATGCTAACGATATTTTCTACGATTTTTCAGTTTACTTAAAAATAATTATAATTTTACCTACTTAGTATGCTGACGGTACCGACTCGTCGGTCCGCCATTTCTAATCCCAGTGTTTATCCGCACGGGTAGTACCTACATTCTTAGTTTCTTACATTATAACTGCATAGGAATTTAAAAGAGCATTCTTATTAAACCTCTTGACTTTGGCCTTCAATAAATAGGTAGGTACCTACAATTTACCTATGTAAATTGTGCTTTGTTCAGATTTCACAATATACCTAAGTATTATACTTAAGTAGTTTGTTATAAATACGTAAACTTACTTAAAACTTATACCTACTTAATTGTTACCCCGTGACACTGAAAAAACGCAAAAAATTCGTTCGGGTGGGGATCGAACCCACGACCTTTGGAGTATGAGGCGGCCAGTCAACGTTGTTAATTGCCGCACTCAGAGACCTCAGTACCTACATAAAGATAATAACTTTAATTGTCTTTAAGAAAAATACGTTAACTTTTAAACACATAAATAAATCCTATCCACAATTAAGTTAATGAGTAGGGAAGTACCTAAGTATTAAAAATTAAATGACGTCATGAGTGAGGCACCAAGTCTGGCAGAAAATATGTAGGTACATCCTTCTAGGTGAGGAGAGAAAATGCATAATCTCTTCCAGGTGAGATCATTTATTATACTTATTTACCTACCCCTTGCCTACCTACTAAGTACTTATAAAATTTATTAAAACGGGAATTAACGCGACGTTTATTTTTAAGTAGAGTTCGCTTGTGACCACGGCTGCTGCAACGTAGCCGAAACGTCAAGCAGTAAGTACATACAATGTAGTTACTTAATAATATGTCGCGTTAATTCCCGTTTTAATAATTTAGGTAGTTACAATGCAACGCGAAAGTCTAAATAACTACCTACTACTTAGGTACCATCTCATAGTTTTACGAAGCGAGCAAGTGATGACTTAGTTCGTACTACACTGCTTAAATCCCTAGACTTACACACACAATAACCCAACCAGGCTAAACATGAACTGTAAACGTGTATTGATTCGTCCTAGATAATAAACGAGTAACTTGTATGTAGCCTAGTAGGTACCTACATAATCTAAAACTGCACGTCTTTTCTGAGAAACCCTTTTACTCGTATTAAGTCAACATTTAACCGGCGACATAATAACTGTCACTGAAAATAACAAACTCGACGTGATGCTAAATTTTACACCCATAGTACATATTATAATAGCCATAAGTTCACAAATTGTAATCTCAATAGTTCCGCACCCAAAAGCATGACCAATATACCCCCTGTAAACGGTAATATTGTTATGTATAGTGACAAGTTGGGAAAAGATATGGGACACCTTCTTACTACCAATGGACAATCTTTGATCAATCATTGTATACCGGGTGCCACACTTTCCGATATCATGAATAAAATAATAAAAACAAATTTTCACAATGAAACCACATTAATAATTATGGTGGGAAATAGAGGAAGTGTAAATAAAAATATTTTATCCAACTACCTTGATTCTCTTACTAGGTTAAATGTTAAGCAAATTGTAATATTTACACTTCCCTATAGTAACAGCTTGCCACAAGTGGAAAATAATCATAGGTATAATATAAACATGACATTACATACTTTGACATATAATGTAAATAAAATTCATGTTATTGACATAAATAATTATATTAAAAATACTTTTATCTGACGAAAGATAAATACTATCTTAATAAACACTATAAACGACTAATAGCTATTTCGCTATCTTATTATTTAGATTGTTCAGCCAAAAATTTGGCTACCATACCTGCTCCTATTGAGCAGAAAAAACCTGACATGTGTAATCAGACATTGGAATTAGTTCCAAGTAATTTAAATGTGATTTTGAGGACAATAGAGAATACCTCTTGCAAATTAAATTTAGGGACAAAGGGGAAGTCTAATAATTTAAATATTATTCATCAAAATATACAGGGCTTCTCCGGTAAAGAACTGGAATTGGAACTTTTTTTAAATACAATGAATATACATGTCCTCTGTGTAACTGAACACTGGTTGAGGCAACATGAACTTATTATTAATATTGATAATTATACAGTCATCAGTGCGTTCACAAGAAAGTCGGCTATTAGAGGTGGGTCACTTATTTTGTTGCACAATACATTAAAGCAAAGGAACGTAAAGATATAGTCGCACTTTCAACTGAACGAACTATTGAACTATCCTGTGTAGAGATTGAACGGTTTATCATTATTTGTGTATACAGACCTCCTTCTGGTAACTATCATGATTTTGAATCTGCCATGGAAGATGTATTGAGGAAAGTAACTAATTGCAACAAGCAAGTAATTGTATGTGGGGATTTCAATATTAACCTATTAGAAAACAGTCAAAGCTCGGGTAGGATGCTTCTGAATCTATTTAAATCTTTTAATTTGCGCCACCTTTTTGTTGAACCTACACGCGTTACCCCCACTTCAGCTACTTGCATTGATAATATTTTTTGTAACTGTAAGGTAATTGAAAAATCAATAATTAATTTTGTCAATTCTGACCATACGGGACAGATAGCTGTTTTTGAACACCGTCATGCAACTGCTCCCTCCGTTTTTGTCTATAGGCCAATCACCACCAGTCGTGTGGAAAAATTTAAGGGAAATGTTGAACACAAGGTTTCCCTGATGCAAGCTGGTAAGAACAGTAATATTGATGAGCTGTACAATACTTTATTTAATGTCATTCAAAAGGAATTTGAAATAATTTTTACAAAGAAAAAGTCCAAGTAGATAACACTAAAACTAAATTTAGTGATTGGGCTGTCAAAGGCATCTTTAAAAGTAGACGCACTTTATTCAAATTATATGATACTAAAGCAAACACGAATGATCCGCAAATAATTGAATATGTTAGGAACTACTCTAAACTATTTAAAAAAGTCTGTGCAATGGCAAAGGCTAATTACTTAAAAGAAAAAAATTAGAAATTCTAGTAATAAAATAAAGACCACTTGGAATATGATTAATAAAGAGACTTGTAAAAATACTACTCAAGATCACAAGTACTCTCTAAAAATTGATAATAAACAACTTAATGAGGATGTTGAAGTGGCAAAGGCGTTTGAAACTTTCTTCTCTAACGTACCCCTTATTACTACTAGTCATTTAAATTCGAGCCCTCAGCTTGCTTATTGTCATCTTCGATCGAGTGTAGATGAGTGTTTAACTTCTTTTAGTTTCCACCACATCAACTCGGAAACTATACTTAAAACTTTTAAAGATATAAATATAAAGAAAACAGAAGATTTGTGGGGTATATCAGTAGAAATATTAAGAAATATAATAAACATTATTGCCCCTTATTTAGCTGTAATATTTAATGAATGCGTAGATATCGGTCAATTTCCAAATTTGATGAAATATAGCAAGGTTCTACCACTGTTCAAATCAGGTGATAGAAGTGACCCATCTAATTATAGACCGATATCCATCCTACCAGCCCTTAGTAAAATATTTGAAAAAATTATATTCAATCAATTATTGGGTCATTTTAATCTCAATAAATTATTACATAATAAACAATTTGGATTTACTAAGGGCAGATCTACTACTGATGCAGGAGTTGCACTCATCAAGCACATTTTTGATGCATGGCAAAATAAGCAAGATGCTGTAGGTATATTTTGCGACCTTTCTAAAGCATTTGACTGCGTTAATCACCAAACATTATTAATGAAGCTACAGCATTACGGTCTCACAGACAGCTCTTTGAGCTTAATACGGTCATACCTAAGTGATAGAATTCAAAAAGTCAATGTTAATGGAATTGACTCTTCCGGTGCCCTCTTACACATGGGAGTGCCCCAGGGCTCGATATTAGGGCCCTTACTGTTTATTATATATGTAAATGACCTTCCTTACCTTACTAAAGACTTGTGTGACATAGTATTATTTGCAGATGATACTTCTTTAATTTTTAAAACTAATAGACAGAAAGATAACTTTGACGATGTAAATAATGCTCTCACCCAAGTGCTAAATTGGTTCACTGTAAACAATTTGCTTCTAAACGCTAAAAAAACTAAATGTGTTAAATTTACATTGCCCAACGTAAGACAGGTCAGCACTAGGATCAATATGAACAATGAAGATGTTGAAGTTATTAATTCTACCGTATTTCTGGGCATTAGGTTAGATTCAAAATTACAATGGGGCCCTCATATTGCAGCTCTGGCTGGAAGACTCAGTTCAGCTGCATATGCAGTCAGAAAAATAAGACAACTGACCGATATTGAAGCAGCAAGACTTGTATATTTTAGTTATTTCCATAGCGTCATGTCTTATGGTCTACTCTTGTGGGGAACTGCGGCTGACATTCAAGCCATATTTGTGCTACAGAAGCGAGCCGTCAGAGCCATATACGGACTTAGACCACGAGACTCGCTTAGAGATTTGTTCAAAGAAATCAACATCTTAACATTAGCATCACAGTATATTTTTGACTGTATAATGTATGTTTATAAAAATCTCAATTTATTACCGAAGAAATCTGATAAGCATAGCCTAAACACCAGAAATAAACACAAACTTGCTGTTCCAAATCTCAGACTTCATAAAATTGGTAATTCATTTGTCGGAATGAGCATTAAAATTTTTAACAAATTACCACAAACCCTTGTTGATTTACCCACACATAAATTTAAATCTAAAGTTAAATCTTATTTGATGGCAAATGCCTATTATACAATTGAAGAATACCTAAATGACAAGAATTTGTGGAAATGATAAACTGTTCACCTACACAGTGTTATGTAAGTATTATGAAATTATATTTTATTTAATTCTTCAAAAATTTTATGATAACAAATTTGAAAAGATTAAGTTCTACTGAGTTTCTTGCTGATTCTTCTCGGTAGAAATTGACCTTCCGAATCAGCAGTAGATTATAAAATTTGACATTCATAAATGTTCTGTAAAGGACTTAAATTGAATAAAGACATTTTGATTTGATTTGATTTGATTTGACATAAAAAATAGGTACCTACTTACAGCCACACATCAAAGCATAGGTGCAGGTCGATTCACGAAAGATGACCACAAATGACAATCGTCTAGTACGCATGTAATCTCACGAAGTAAAGACTCAAGACAAAAAACATGTTCAATTAAACATAGAATGTGTTTGTTCTAAGCCCTTATAGTGACTCAACTTGAGAATGAGCCACTTCTTCATGAGATTTCATGCTTAGACCATCGTCATTTGTGGTCATCTTTCGTGAATCGACCTATAGATACAAAACTGTCAAATTTCTTCATATTAGGTTAAAAATCAACTGAGGAAATTTAACAGGTTGTGGTAACCTG
Source organism: Cnaphalocrocis medinalis (assembly GCA_014851415.1). Taxonomy (NCBI): domain Eukaryota; kingdom Metazoa; phylum Arthropoda; class Insecta; order Lepidoptera; family Crambidae; genus Cnaphalocrocis; species Cnaphalocrocis medinalis. The sequence continues at coordinate 6,154,997 of CM026292.1, forward strand.
ATGTGTGGTTGACTGTACATAGATTAGACCTGATGATGTTAGAAGTTGGAACTGGTGCCCCACCAGCACACTAGCTGATATGGGGTCACCAGTTTTAATATAACCCAATCTATTTTCGAAAATAAGCCTAACATCGTAGGTATACCTACTTACATAATCAATTTTAACTGCTATTTGTTATTTTCCGAAAGTTGATCAACTTCCTAGAAAATTGATCAACTTACGATTCGGATTTACTTTACGGTAACATAACTAACTATTAATAACTGATTTAAGACTTAATTAATAATCTGCATAAGTATGTAGTGTTTTATAGACTTCGCTCAGTGTATAATAATAACATGAAATGAAATTACACGTTTTGTTTATTGTTTAGCAGCCGTCATCGCAGTTCCGTTGTTTATCGCCGCCTCACTCCAGCGCTAGTGCGGAACTGCGGGGCGGGGAGGCGCTGGCACCTCGCCACCGGATCGCGGTCACACACCAAAACATACAGATTTCTCGGGAAAAAATAACGAGCACTTACAGAGCCCGACGTCTCGTCGCGTCGGCCGCGCGCCGCATCAAATATTCTAGCGATATCGATTAACAAACGTTACATTAGCGAGGGCTCGTGCGGTCGGCACCCTCGGCTCCGCGTGGTGGCAGTGGTGCGTGGCGGTGGCGCTGGTGCGCGGTGGTGGCGCGCGGTGCGGCGGGCGCGTGCGCTGCGGCCGCGTGCGCTAATTGTCGCGGCTCGAGCCCTCGCGTCGCCCGCGCCCCCTCGCGCGCTGCAGCGGGCAGCGGCAGCGGCGCCGTCGCGGTCACTGGACTGAAAAACAAGTCTGCCAAGTGATTTAGGTGAGCTCCGTTTTTTGTGTTTTCAAACAAATGTGCATATTCAGCATGACTGTTGCGTTGCGCCATATGAACCGTGAATAAAGGATTAACTGCTTTGTAAACAAAGAACTTTTCCGGCTGTAGTTTATAGCGGATTTTCTTTCCATTTACATTATTATTTCACTTACTTAATTAATTATCTATACATATAATAAAAATGTAAAAAAGTTGTGTCTGTACATTGAAGATATTTATCCCAAAATAACTTAGGACGACTAAAAAAACAGTAGCAGAACATGAATCAATGATTTTTTAAAATTTTTGTCTGTCTGTTTGTCTGTTTGTCTGTTTGTCTGTTTGTCTGTTTATCTGTTTGTCTGTTTGTTCGCGCTAATCTCGGAAACTACTGAACCAATTCGAATGAAACTTTTTTATTGTATAGCTGTAATATCAGGGCAACTTATAGGATATATTACATTTTGAAGACCAGGCTCCTTGATGTAGAACTACAACAGCCCAGCTAAACTATAAGAGGTAGGTCAATGGCACCTTAACAAAAAATGTTCATATTGATGAGCAGTTTATGATGCCATGAAAAAAAATCAAAGATCATGGAACATCTGGTTTGGACCTCTAAGAGCCCAGCTACACTATAACACATATGGAATGAAATGGAATGGAAAATTGTCAAATGTGATGAGCATTTTTGGATGAGATCCTATAAGGAAGGATATTCCGAACTTAAACCCCTAATGGAGCGAAAAGGGGGTTCCAAGTTTGTTCATCTTTAAGCCAAGAGTCATAAAGTTCACGCAAACGAAGTTGCGGGCGGCCACTAGTATGTAATATACACCTACCTACCTATTCTACAAGCACACAAAAGTGTTACACTTAGCACTAATTAAATTTTGCTAGGTTCACTATAAGAATTAGTGTTATAATCTTTGCTAATCTAGTTTCGCCTACCTAGGTACTACAGCCACCAGCGGTATTAATACCGCCTTAGTCCTCGCTTCACAGTTCACGTCAATACTTTTGTCTGCTAGGGATGATTTATCGCTTACCTTCTTTATAAAGTTTCATCAGAATTAGTATTCCGCGATCACTTTCTCGCGAAGTATTGGTTTACGTGATGCGTCGATTGTTATATTGTGCATGATATTATTTGCTTCTGACGCATTTTCAATAGCATCCGTGGTGCTAATGTTAGTGAGTATAACCTACATAGGGTTGCTGACCGTATTTTTAAAAATACAGGGTGTCCGTACTCGGTGTGTCGGTTACAATCGCCAAATTTTTTTCCGGTCCCATTCCCCATATCTTTTGACTGTGGAAGGTGCCGTGAGCCACGCTTCGGCATAGGTAGTGGTGCAATCGCTTACCATCAGGTGATACATTTGCTTGTCTGTCACCTATAAAAACTTTTGCAAATAACATGCAGATTTTAAGTGTATGGAGGAGAATATAAGTAGCGCGGTTCCGGCTGCGAAGACCGTATCACCGTAAGGTACGTGAGTGTATTTTCCTGGGAAAATGTTGGCATGGCAAAATCCCTGGCTAAAATTAACGGCAACCCTAGTGGTGAGTGAGCTGGGTATGGTCGGCAGCCGGCGCGGTGCGTGTGAGGCGTGTCCGCGGTGCGTGCGGCGCGCGGGCTGACATGCGGCGCGCGCGCATCATTGTTTACATCAATAGCGTGGTGGTGAAGTTTGGGGGAATTTTTAGGAAAAATCTATGTTCTAACTGGGGATGGAGGGGGGGGGGGGGGGGGTAAAGATTGGCGACCTTGGCGTCAATAATCCTATATGCGACATTGCACTGTTGTAGAGGGGTGCGGCAGAGTGTACTTCACAGGGAGGGGGTCGACAAAGGAAAGAGGGCGGCTGATATAATTCATCAGATAATAATAATTATGCGTTGTATGGGTAATTGTATTATGGTAAGTACATCTAACTCAAACTCAAATAAATCTTTATTTGCATAGAATGTAACATATTATAGCACTTACAAAGAGTCATAACGAATGCGTCCTGCCTGTGTGTTGATGGTCAAATATTAATGATCTGCTGCTGACTATTCAAAGTTAGTATCTTCAATAATATTTGGGTGGTTTTAACTAACTTTTATACATGTACCTATTGTAGGTGAGGCGCCCGGGGCACATCAGCAGGGGTCTGCGGGCGTGCGCCTCGGTTTGTTATGCTGATTAGACTGTACCCATCGCGTACATACATCGAGCAACAAGCAGGACGCTTTGTTATTTTCGTCGACATTCGCAAACGAGTATGATGTAATGCAAATCTAGACTGAGGCAGTCAAGCTGTTCGATTGCGTTTCCAGGTCGGAGCGAGCATGGAGGCGGTGTACCCGTCGTCGGCGTCGGCGCTGGCGCGCGGGCGGCGCGCGCGCAGGGCCGACCCGCGCTCGCGCCACCGCACCGTGCCCGTCACCTTCGCTGAGATCAAGGTATACACACATACTAAGTACTATTTTGTAGTATTTTAATTATCTTTATCTGCGGCGTTCAAAAATCTCACGGACGAAGATGCAGATTTGAGTAATATGTACACCTGTGCACTGCAGATGAATGTTTTTTTTTCCTGGTTTATGTGGCTGCATCTGGGGTGCTTTTTCGAAAAAGAGGTTGCTCAACAGCTCACCAAGGGTCGCAACACCCACTAACTTCCTGCAGCTCTCCTTCATCGCTCATATGAAATGAAAATGAAATGAATTTTACTTGAATTCCTGCCTAGTCCATTAATACATTGTGCATCATAATACCCTCTCGTCCTGATGGTGAGAATAGCCAATCATGTATGTTTAGATAGATATCAGACAAGTTAAGTATATAGAGTAATGTATCAAACGACGACTTGAAGGCATTTGCCGCTCTGGCACGCTTCACTAGAACTCACAGTTCTCGAGTCGCAATGACATTCCCGCTCGAATGACGTACCAGCGGAATCTCAAGTGCGCATCCTCCCTTTCTCCCTGAATTGAGCCTCCGGTACCCTCAGTAACTCGTAGGTAGTTTCTCGAGATACTATATGAATATCTAAAGTCGCTGTATGTTTTTTATTAAACTAGTAAGTACTTTTTTAAGCAACCTTTGTTTAAAATATTTGCTGAAAGGTGACTCTCTCTACCTCATACTCACTTCAAGTACAACCCTGGTAAAATGTTGATTAATTAAAAAAAACATGATATTAAAAGTAATAAGGTGAAATCCGCCATGGTAATATTTGGTGACATAGGTAGTTATTCGACCACCCCCTCCCCCCTTTTGGGCCTAATGTGATTCATAGACGGATCAGCCGGCGTTGTGCCGCGCGTGCGCAGCGTCTCGTCAGTGCGAGCCATCGATCAACATCCGACTGAAATAGATGCTTGAAGGTCATTAAAGTTATTAAATCTGCTACATCGAAACGATTACGCGGCTCACAAAACGCTTTCTTGTTTTTATTACTATAGCATTAACAGTAAATGTGATGAAATATTGATGACGATGAAACTAATACTTAAGTACTTAGCTAGGTATGTAGGTATTGGGTCACAGCGCAGTGGAGCTGTGGAGATGCCTACAGACAGGTCAGATCAGACACAAATCAGATTCCTAAAACAACGGAATCTACGGACTTCCTCTTATGTCAATTAATCTCAATAGAGAACGTGGCCAGGCGAATCACTTTGTCGTAGACTACCTTTCCCCAGATTGTCCTATCCTCAGCCATAGAGAAATATATTCTATGCTACAGCGGCGTGGATAATAATGACTGAAGTTCAGACTGATTTTTTTAGCTTGGTTACTTTTCCTAGGACCTTTTCATCATGACTTAGGTACCACGCATGATGCAAATTCTGCCGATGTTCGTGGCCCTATTTTTTCTAGCCTAATAACGTAGTATCTCTGCTCCTTTAGACTTCTTTATAAACTAAAGACTGTCTCTTTTATTGGGCAGGAGGTGGACGAGGAGAACGAGGAGGCCAGCGGAGAAGTGGTGGAGGAGCGGCGGCGGCGGCCCGACGTGCTGGACGAGCGCCTGGCGCGGCAGTTCGCGGAGTTCCGGCGCCGGCGCGAGTTCCGGCGCAAGGACGTGCTGCGCGAGCGCGAGCCCGACGACGCGAGCGCGCCCGCGCCGCCCGCGCCCCCTGCGCCGCCCGCGCCCGTGTCGCGCGCCGGCAGCGAGCCCGCCGCGCTGCACGCCGACGCCGACACCTGAGCCCGGCGCCGGCGCGGGCGCACCCGGCCTCCGCTCGCAGTTCTTTAGTGCCTCTGAGAGATTCGCCCGCTTCGAGCGGTTCCCGTACAAAATAGTGTAACTACGTGAGTCCCGCTTTTATGGGCCTCCGCTGCGTGGAGCGGAATCCTCGCGCAGATCGGTAGACCGTCCGTAATCTAATTTCTGATTCTATTTCTAACACAGCTAAAGTGCGAATACCCTTGCTACCGCAGCGGAGGGCCTAACAGCGGATTGTCCGTAGGTAGCTGATGCACTGATGTACGCAGACCAATTTGTGCGAGTTCTTGAACACACCTGTGCTGTTATTGAGTATGACAATACTTGTGTAGATTAGGAAGAAAAAGTCGTTTTAAACAAGCATTTGTTATGGGTTACATCACTGTAGATGTAACTCTGTGTATTTTGTAGATAATGTTAATAATCTTATTATCGATGTTTCGTATTGAATTTTATATTTTATCTCAACAGAAGAATATTCGAATAAAGTAGAAGCTCCATTTTATCGTTAACTAATTTTGAACTAACTACTTACTTACCTCACCAAACTATTGGTGAAACCGGTACTATAATGTCCAGTATAAAAGGAAATACTAAACAACACTAAGTAGGTACATTACCTACTTACTTACTTTAGCTAGCCTAGCTTCTGCTAGTTCTCTGCCTACTTAAGTCACCAATATACTGCCCGTAGACGTATCTAACTTAGATAATGTTGCATTTTATAGTACCGTAATTCTTATCCCTTACCTAAATAGGTAATAAATAAGTATTTCTAAATAATTTAATAAATTAACAAAAAAAACCCATTGCACAGTTTGATAATAAATTGGTGAAAAATTTTATCTCGTGATGTTGTTTTAGATTTAAACAAACAGCGATCAAGACATTTTTTTCAAGCAAACAGATCTTAACTTGATCCTGTTTTTAAATATTTCGAAGAAGGCGAATAATGCTCCTTAGGGACAGGGTTTGCCTTTGAGGAAATAATATTGGATGTCGGCTTTAGAGTAGTATGTTGCCTGCCAAATTAGTTCAAAGAACATTTGAAAAATTAGTAGTTAGAAGATATTTGGCTAACTTGGTGCTCTAATTGTAGGAAACTAAACGTAATCAATAAGTACCTACACAAGCGGAGAGGAGTCGTTATGATTGGAAATGTGAAAGTTTTTCAAGTTCCAGATTTAGCAATTAGTCATAAGCAAAGATTTAGTAGATAATAAAGATCCTTTACTTATAGGTTTCATTCAAGATGTTTCTAGTAACGACGACATCATTATCGTTACTGTGTTCATTGATGTTGTTTATCTTGATAAAGGGTTAATTGAAAGATAATATTCGACGACTTCATTTATTTATTTATTATGCGTTGTACAATAAATTAAATAACACTCTCAACCACGCGTCGCTCGGACACTTCAATAAATAGACATGACTATGTACATCTAATCCTTACATAACTAGCTATAAAATATTTTATTAACAAACAATATATTTGACGTTTAACAATACTATGTGGGGCGGGACGCGGGCCGCGCGGCGCGAATTAAATCGATACTTACAAGGACTCTTCGTACGGCGGAATTTATTACAATATTCGGGTAATTCATTTCCTTACGGACTAGACTGTTGCTTATGAGTAAAAATGGCACTTTCTTAACAAGTAGATAAATCCAATTTTGTAACTTTTCATTATATTTATGTTCCTAATGTCAAGGTATAAATCGACGGGTCATACAACATAAAACTAGCAGATACGATTTTGTTCTTTAGATCTGTCAAAATGTGAAAACAATAGAGATGTAATTTTTTTAACTTTTGTAAATACATATTTTGGCACGTATGAATTTTTTCTAAAGATATTTTGAGCATAAAGTATCTTAAATAATTGATAAGCGTTTATTCAATAGTTGACTATGTATAACTTTTTAATTTATGTATTACCTACTTATTTATTTTATTCATAGAAATATAATTTATGGCACCCTGGCAGGCCACGGCCCGCGCCCGCTCCGGATGCTACGTCATAGAAAATCTAGCTTTGTAGCAACAACGTCCTTACCACTATTGTTATACTGTAGTCGAATACTGTACCGTACTCACGGCTAAAGCCTAGATTAGCGTTTATCGTATCAACAATACATCCTTTGTCAAAAATATACACTACGTATCACTCATGGCGACGTACACAGTACGACCGCGACGCACACACTTGTACATATAGCGTAACGTGTATTACTATCATCAGTAAACGGGCCTACCTATGTCGTAAAATTTTCTAAATAAATATTTATTTCATTATAATACTTCTTTAATTTAAACTCCTACTAGACATAGACTTCGGGGACCATTTAATACTGTACAAAATATTAAAATTTATTTATTTGTCTGTTCGGAACGGGGACCGACCGGTCGGCCCAAGAATCGCGGGACAGTTCCACCGGAGAGGCGGACCTCGCAGTCGGGGGCGCGCGGGCGCAGGGACAGACACTAGTGGACGGCTCGACATGCGCGCCCCGGGGGCGGCGGCGCGGGCGGCGCGGGGCGGCATCGGCTCAGCGCGCGTCCGGCTCGTCCGGCGGCTGGTCCGGCTCCGCGGCCGACGGGATGGTCTGCAGGTGGCGCGGCTGCAGCGCGGGGCCCGGCGACTGCGGCGGCTCCTCGCCCGACACCGCCGGCTGGCGCGTGAGCCGCGGCCGCGCGCCCGCGCCCGCGCCGCCGCCCGCGCTGCCGCCCGAGCGCGACGTGCGCCACGTGCCCGTCGACGCCGTCGCGTTCGACCCCGACGAGTCGTTGCGCGACGACGACAGGTTCGAGTCCTGCGACGTCTTGCGCGCGACCAGCCAGGAGGCGGCGCGGCGCGGCGGCGGCGGCGGCCGCCCGTACGCGCGCCACGAGTCCGAGCGCGACGACGAGAACTCGACCGAGGAGGAGACGGAGCCGGCGCGCGCGGGCGCCGCGACGGGCTGGCGCGGCGCGGGCGCGGGCGCGGGCTGGCGCCGGCCGCAGGCGCGCAGCCAGCGCAGCAGGCGCTCGGGCGCGGCGGGCGCGGGCGGCGGCGGCGCGGCGGGGCGCGGCGGCGGCGGCGCGTCGGGCAGCAGGCGCCGGCACGCGCACGCGGCGCCGTGCTGCCCGCGCGACGAGCGCTCGGCCAGGCTGTTGGTGTTGGCGGGCGTCTGCCGGTTGCTGAAGTTGGACGAGTGGCGGCAGCGGCCGATGCCGCGCGTGACGCGCGACTCCTCGATCGCCTTGCACACGAGCGCGCAGTCCTTCTTGAACTGCTTCGTGAGGATCGCGTAGAGGAACGGGTTGCAGCACGAGTTGAGCGGCAGCACGAACACGGTGAACACCTTCGCCTCCTCGAGGGACACGAGCTGCGCGCCGAACGCGGCCGTCAGCGCGAAGAACGCGATCGGCGACCAGCAGAGGAAGTCGGTGAACACGAGCAGCGCCATGCGCTTCGCGATGCGCGAGTCGTTGGAGTTCCACGCCTGGGAGCCGCGGATCGCGCAGTACATCTTGAGGTAGCAGCCGAGCAGCACGAGGAAGGCGACGCCGTTGATGGCGAGCAGCGCCACCACGTAGCCGAGCGCCAGCGGCGTGCTGGTCTCGAAGGGCAGGCACACGGCGAACTTGCGGTAGTCGGACACGCCCAGCAGCGGCAGCGCCGCCGCCACCAGCGAGAAGGTCCAGCCCACGGCCATCACCACGGCGGCGTGGCGCAGCGACAGCCGCTTGTTGAGGTGCATGGCGTGCGTGATGGCGTAGTTGCGCTCGAGCGTGATGACGGCCAGCGTGTACACGGAGAGCTCGGAGGACAGCACGCCCAGGAAGCCGGCCAGGCGGCACGCGCCCGACATCTGCCAGGCGATGGCGTGCGCGCGGAACTCGCCCAGCGTGCCGGCGTCCACCACGGCCAGGAAGCCGAGGTACACGCCCATGCAGAAGTCGGCGGCGGCCAGGTTGGTGACGAGGAAGCGCGGCACGTCCACGCGGCTGCGCGCGCACACCAGCACGAACACCACGGTGCCGTTGCCCAGCAGCGCCAGCAGGAACACGGCCCACACGCCGCAGCGCAGCGTCCACCAGTCGAACAGGTCCACGCACGGCAGGAACGGACCTGCACAGCCGAAACACGCGTTGCTACTTCATATGTACCGGAAACTTTACTCCAGAAAGAAAAGGGATGAATAGAGCATGAGACTTCAACAAATACGTAGTTTAATACAACGTAGCGTGGTGTCCATAGAAGTACAGATTTATGTCCGAGACATAAAATAATTTATGCAGACCAGAAAGACAAATGTTGGTCGTAATTTTATCTACGAAGTTTCTCGCAGCCGTTAACTTTGGCGCAATATTTTAAAGTTCGTCAACAAGTTTAATAACTCAACAGTATCTTTTAAATCTTAATTAAGGCGGTCCGGGATTTTCATAACTTGTACAATGTCTAATTTTGCACAGCGATGGCGCTGACTAACACTGGTAGCAACTGAGACTCTCTGACAGCTGCAGTCCACTCAGAGCAATTTTTCGACGAACTCAGCCACCTATTAAAAAGACTCTCCTACTGGAACCATCGCTAGAGCCGTTTGCCATTAAATACTAAGTTTTTAACTGTTCTGAAGGGGTTTGTTGTGGTTGGGTTCTGCGGGGTGAAGGGCGAGGTTAGAGGCAAAGAGCATTTTGCAGATTGATTGTTGAATTTGCTGATTAAGGGAGTGATATTAGTTGAGGTGCGGCGTTGTGACCTGGTAGCGGCAAGCAGTGCACGCGGCGCGGCGGGTCGGGGCGCAGCTCCGTGGCGCCGGCCTCCGCGTCCGCGCCCCACGCGCCCCACTCGCCCCACTCGCCCAGCGCGCCGCCCGACGCGTTCACTGCACACACAATACACGCTTTAGATTTAGCGAGGTCTGACTGGGCCTGACCGTCAGGAGGTGTCGCCTGATGGCAATCACCGACAATCGAAGACTTATTGTTCGATGCATGATGAACTGCAGACTTATTCAGAGCTCCTGACGCCTGTCACCTTTCCTAATTATGTTTTTCTAAAAAAAGGTACTACCTAGATACTTATAAAGTTTACAAATCGAAATAACTCGTTAAAACGAGTCAGTCTAGCTAGATTTGAAATAAGATCTCTTAGGTTCCGAGAAGTATCCTGAATCATAATTATCACACCGTTGGCAGCACTAGTGAGTCACTGAACTCCTCGGCGGTATGAACCACCACCTGGTTTCCCGCATGGAATAAGGTGGACTCCCCTGGGAAAACAAGGCGGCGCTCAGTGGTATGGCCTCGCTAGAGTAAAGAAGTTGTCCTCACGGAGATGCGGCCAGATGTCAGTGAGGTTGGCCCAGGCGGCGGGGTCGACGTGCTGCGGCGGCGCCAGCACCAGGTCGCTCAGCCCCTCGGCCGCGTCCGCCGCGCCGCCCTCCGCGCCGCCCTCCATCAGCGGCATGAACTCGCAGCAGTGGTACGCGTACGACAACACCAGCGTCTGCAAATATTACATATCAAACTAATTTAGACAGATGCTCTCCGGACCGATCTGTGTGGAGAACTTTGGGGGAGGCCTATGTCCAGCTGTGGACTATTGGCCGAAATGATGTGCTTATGACGATGAAGATGCTTTCCTGTTGTAGGTAAAGTTATCTGAATAATTCTTCCATGTGTTTTCGTATGGCTTCCAAACCATTAACTAACCAGATGAGCTCTTCCAACAGACCTACAGTTAAAAGCAATAAGGTTTCTGATTCTGATTCTCCTGATTCCGATTCTGACCTACCAAAAGCATTCCAAGTCACCGGATTAAATGCAATGGGAGTTGCTGGGAATGGGCTGGTTGAGCACTTCTGACTCCCCTGGCATTCCTGGTGTTTATGTGCGGCAATCAAGCGATTCGTTTCGCTCGCCGCCTGCCTACCAAAAGGCACGGAGCATAAAAGTGTGTCACCTGTATCCGGGGGAAGAGCTCCGGGGGGTGGAAGTGGCGCAGGTTGGGGTTGTTGTGCGCCTTCAGGTGCAGCAGCCGCTGCAGCCCGCTCGCCGGCAGCCACGGGAACACGTTGTTGCCCACGTTCCTGCCAACACCAGTGACTCGTTTTTGTCACTCCATTTTGCCGTAAAAGACAAACAAAAAGACATACATTTTCCCGCTAATAGTATTAGCATGGATGCGCTGTAGCGCACTGGGTCACAAGTGCGCTAAAGCGGTTTTGGTGTTAGTGTTCGTGTGCGGAGCAAACGCTTGTTTACATCAGGTGATCCATCTGATCGTCTGCCACCTATCCTACATAAGAAAATATTTTTTATTTAAGTATTTATTTATTTCTTATTGGAAAACAAACAGCATCTTATTGACATAAATGGTTACAGTATTGTAAAAATTAAATAGGTACATAGGTATGCAGTTGTCAAGAATTTTAAATTTAATAAGAGTTTAAAAAATACCACTCAGCTTAATATCGGAGTGCTGACAGGCTATAAGCCTGTCGCCTATTTCAAGGAAAAGCATTTATTTATTGTAGTTTATGGGTACAAACGAATGATAGTAGGTATACATTTTGTCTTGAACGGTGGTACTTACAAGTCTTCTAATTTCGATATTGGTACAAACGCCTCCATATCTATATGCTCGATTTGGTTTTCTTCAAGATTTCTGCAAAAACAAAAATGAAAACATTTTAATTTGAAATCCCATAAGGTAATTGTAAAATATTATCCCCACTAGTTTGTCCCTCATTTAACCCAAAAAATATATACATACCTAATTGTTTTATATTTTTTTATTTTAAATGTCTGTAAGATCTCGCAGATTGATTGTTAAATCTACTCGTATCTTAAAAATACGAATAAAGTGGATAATACCCCCCCTAATCTCCACTAGATTACTACTGCAGAGGGCGTAAAACCCTGTAAAGATCTAAGTAAAGTGTACTATATTTTTTCTCGAAACAATATTACGCAACCGCCGGCGGTGGACACTCAATATCTGCCGAGCAGATCCTGCCCTCTATTCCCCGGCGTCGCGCGACGTTTTTCCAATTAACCCACCGACGGCCCTTTGCATGTCTAATTGAGAATTGTTCGCCGCTTAAGAACTTGGGAAACACTTCTAGAGCTTTTTAATAACGAGCCGAGCCGCGCATCATAAAGTTCGGCGGATCGAGTCCTAAATTTTAATATCCTATCGAGTAGCGGAGGATTTTCGGAATTACTGGTTGCGACGCGACGGTTGAATTTAAATGGCCGTTTATACAACTTAAATGTATTAAGCAAACGATAACTGAATAATTTTGATCGTTATGATTTTATAACTTGTCATAATTTCATGGTTTATTTCTGTGATTGTTTATTTATTTAAAATCTAGATTTATTATTCTTCTTCTTAGTCGTACACTCTTGTCAGAGAGGATCTAATGATCTTGGTGATTCAACGCCACTCCTCTGCTGAGTGCAGCTTTACGAATACACTCGTAAACAGAGCACTTAGTCTCTTCTTCTCGGTAGCTACGGCAATGCACTCACAGCACTTGCAGGCGCGGCGTGTGCGCGAAGGCGTCGGCGGGCAGCCGCCGCAGCCGGTTGCGCGCCACCACCAGGTCGTGCAGCTTGCCGAGCCCGCGCAGCGCCTCGTCGCCCAGGGACGAGATCTTGTTGTCCGACAGCTCGCTGGAACACGATTTCAAACAATTTTAGGTATCTACAGTCGGCGAACGCAGCGATGCCGGTTAGCCGGCAAAGTCGCCTGCACTGCGCTGCGCGGATTAGTTCAGCCCACCCCGCTGCGTATGCAAGCGATTATCGCCTCGCGCTAGTACACTAGAATATTTCTCGACTATACATTTCTAGAATGGCTGAAGAATCCAACCACAGACAGGCAGCACGCTGCGGCGAGTGGTTGCGGTTGTCTGCGGCGTTGCTTGCGGTCGGCATGTGTGTTGGAATTTGGAAGCCAACGCCCAAATAGGAATTTGGCGGTTGCCCTCCAAATTCCTATTCCTAACGTTTACGTTATTAGTGAGCCTTAATCTGTAGGTAGTTTACGACAATATAGACGACCTACCTATGTCTTAGAAAAACACGTGTCTTCCTTTGGACCTATGTAATATTTTCGACAGGTTAATTAAAGAAATATTAAGCAACATTTTGTTTCCTTTATAATATATTAATTGACTACAAGGATAGATGACGGCTAGTGTACTTACAGCACGCGCAGCTCCGCGCAGTTGCGCAGGTCGGGCACGCGCTCCAGCTGGTTAGACTTGGCGTCCCTGCGACACAACACGATAACTATAATGCTACAGAGCACCATCTATATTGAAACACACACACATTGAATATTGGAACAGAACACATTCAGTTTAGGACATAATAAATTGTCCGACTCAGGCGCAATTGAAATCGTCCCGCTATCTCCGCAGGCCATCTCCGAGCAGCGGCCATCGCCGCGTATCGCACGCGCCATCTATTGCGGTCCACATCTATCCAAGTATTCGCCATTTGTATTTGTCTGAGGCTACTTTCATTCTCTATTTACTTGATTTTATTCATTGAAAGAGCCTGTTCCAATGAATAATATTAGGTCGAATGCTGTGATTTGCGAATTTTAAGTTTAAAACACCCTTTTTAAGATTGGTCTGAAAGCGGTGTTTCACATCAAACATATCAAATAATGAACCAACAAACGAATAATTCAGATCAGGTTTTGCTGATTGAAATATATGAATTTGAAACTGATATTATCTCAGATTATGTACCTACCTACGTTGATCCTAAAACGTATATATATAACATAGTTTCCGATCAATAGGATCGACAAACGGCACGGTACTGCTACATTTGCGAGCATTCTCAGAGCAAAAAAACTAGATGCTTCAAACAATAAGAGGCATTGATAGTGTTTTGCCGAGATCAAATATATCATGTATCGTTGCTGGGCGCGCGCCAAGCGACCGCGCTCGCGCCTTCACGGGAAAACAAACCTACCCTGCGGAGAAAATTATCTTGATACGAAACATTTTTCCTTACAACTTCGTATTTGCGTATAAAAGACAGTTTCTTAAGAAAGGGTTCACGACGAGTAAGTAAGTAGGCATTGCTAAATTTGCAAACTTCCATAAACTAACTAAACTTCTTACCATCAGGAAGGCTGTAAGCTGATTATGAATAATCCAACGAAACATAATAAGCAGCAACGTGGTCAGCATAATGATTTATACCATTGGGTGAGAGTGGGCTTATTGTCAGGAATGAAATTTATATAAGTACGCATACAAGTAGATAAAAGATCAGAGCCAAAGCTTCAAACTAGTAGGTAAACAAGCAGCTAATTGTATTATCTGCCAGCATATAACCTGCGTAGACACAAGGTCAGCTGTGGCCTGCAGCAGAGTATCACCCTTCCAGTATAACTATACGAACTAGTTGGCTAGGAGTATGTACGGCGGAGGTCACGGCAGGACTTCAGGGACGCGTCTGGTCCCGGCGATTAGCGCGGTCGATTTATGCTAATGTAGCGCGGGGATTACTACGCGCGACGTGACGCCCCCGCGCTCGATAGCGCCTCAATAATGCTGTGGCTTATACTGCACGCTACTACTCATATACATTCTCTCATATTAGCGTGTAATTCCCGGTAGCGTCCATATCTATCGCTTTAGAGCACGGGGCTTAGACCATGATTCAGGATTTGGGAAGTCTGGTAATTAAACACGCATAAATTTGAAAAATGCAAGGTGCATGCTCGGACTCGAATAGCGACCCCAGTATGGAAGGCGTGTTCATTCACTAAGCTACTTCTCAAACATGTGTACAGTAAATCAGATATCCTGGCTCCCTAAAGTAAGTATTTCAACGTTTCCTTCGCTCTTTTTCCGCTATCGACTTTTCTCCTGACACCTTTTTTTTTGCTCTGTGCATCCTAACTATGCCAAGACAATAATACTCAATTGGTAATTAGTCTGTTCTTTTGTGCCTGTCAACCTCATATTTGGATCTCACGGCCGCTTACCATCAGGCGGAGTGAGGTCATCTTGATTATCCTTAATATAAAAAAAAATACAAGGCTCCTTAATCGAGTCGAACAGGAGAGGCCTATGTCCAGCAGTGAACGAATACAGGCTGATGATGTGGACTTACAGCGTCCGCAGCAGCGGCGCGTGGTCGCAGAGCTCGGGCGGCAGCCGCGCGAGGCGCGCGCGGTCCACGCGCAGCGTGCGCAGGCGCAGCGACCCGTTCAGCGACGGCACCTCACGCAGCCCGCGCGCCTCCGATAGTATGCTGCCAACGATAAACATTCGATCTTTATAATCATTTATCTATCGCCGCGGTACCTATAAACATAATAAATAATTTAACGAGGTTCCCATATAACCAACCAACCGTGTTTTTTTGCAATTATAGATGAAATAATTTATAACCCGCGCGAATCCGACTCTCACTTGGCCTTTTTAACATAAATATTTCCTCAAACTCGTGTAATTTTGAACTGTAAATGAATTCCAAAGTTATTTTTAAATCCAAACCGCATCGCAGCGAACTCGCAGAATGTTGCATGCAGTCGTACATCTCGCAAAGTGCAGTCGTTAATTTGTATGCGCTTTATTTCGGTTGTTTATACGGCGATAACGCGCGTGTGATACGGCAATTTGTGGCGTTAAGTGCGGCGTATTTCGCGCACCGACAGCCGCGGTCGGCGCTCAGCGCGTGCGACGCGATCGCCGCGGGTTCGTTCACTCTCCGTTAGTGCTGGGCACAGGCCGAGAGCCTACGGAATCTTTATTTGTGAAAGCAAATTAATTTAGGAATCTCTGGAGGGTAAAAATCATTTAGGAGTTTATTTTCAGTACCTACGCGCCATAAGAGCGGAGGATTCGTTTAGATTACATTTTTTTGACCTTGGGATTACAATCGTTCAAGGGTCTTTGATGATAAGTTTCATGTAAGTAGTCAGTTAGGTATTACGAGTGTAGAATATTATAATCTGTGCTTAAGTTTCATGAAAATCGTATAGGGAGTAGATCATATGCGGCTATAATTTATCTTGTTACCAAGAAGAATGTTTCGAATGTTTACGAAATGATTTCTAAACTGTTTGTTTCCACTCGCCCGCAGAGAACTCGTATTCGATGATTTTTCCGTAAAATTTTACTCGAGAACGAAGATTTCTATTAATCAGAACAGCAAAAATTAAAAAAGATGTTATAGCTCTCCTCTTGAATGTACTTAAACATTTATTTTACTATGAAAACCTATTCACGGTAGGTGAATAACAGGGAAATTAGTCCGAGAAGGTTGAAGAAAATGACTGTTATGATTCCGTTGACCCTTTAATAGTTTAGTTTTCGGGCTTTTCCCGAGACCTGATCACACCACTACATGTTTTGTTATTTATTCCGGGGTCAGCGGAGTTCCCATTCGGCGGCGGAAATAAGATTACGCCGGACGAAATAATCTGCCGGGGCGAAGCCCCCGTTTCAGTCACACTGAACTTTGGTACTTAGTGTCCGGCTTCGGTGAAAATTGTTCATATTTATCTTATTTGCTTGCGGATGTCGGGCGAGGGAAAATATCTCAGAAAAAGTAAGCCAAGTTACATAAACTTTGATGTGGTCTAAAAGATCTCCAGGAGATCTATTCTATATATAGTAGTCCGGATGCCTACCAAGGCCGGACGCGACGTTACTTTCTGTAACCTATATCTAGTAGGTTCATGTACGCATTTGAATTCATTTGATTGATATTGAATTTGAGATCGAATTCCGTTACAAATGAATATCGAATGAACTGCTAATCTGAAATTCTTAAGAAAGTTAAGTTGTTTGCGTAGGAATTCCACGTCTGCAAATAAACTTTTCTGCTGACATTATTCCAAACCTGGCGGCTTATATCTGTAATTCCATGTCAGTGGTGGGGCATTTGTAAAATATTTTTTTCACGTAGCACATAACCGTTTGGGTGGCAGCTATAGCTCGATAGTAAAACACGCGCTGACGCGGAAACCGTCGACATCGGCGAAACATGTCGCGCGACCGTTTAGCGCGTTTACGACGCGACACTCGACGAGTTCAACTTACGGGTCTGATGACCGGGAGCCAGTCACAGGACTTACATTGGACGACTGATTCCTTGCAACCACCTTAGTTTACTACGTTAGTAAAATCATAGAGACGTTGGTTTCCGGCATCAAGACCCGAAATAGTAAAGTTCAGCAACGTGGTTTCTCACAATGACGTTTAATTTTTATTATTTCATATAAGTATCGCTGTCAAACAGATGAACTCTAGCCCGCGGAACCAATAATCCGTAGATAGATAGATAGAGATCCGTAGCAATATATTTATTTTAGAAAGATTCTCGGTGCCAGCATAGTCGGTCCATGTAAAGCCCGCTCGAGAGCCGCCGACCCCGGCCCGCGTGGTATTGGCTCGCATTACAAGCCGTATCGGCGACGGATCTCAAAGTGGCCATTTTCCCCGACGGATTCACCTCGACACCGTAAGTGCGTAATTTCCAATGTCGCGATGGTGGGCGGGCGTGACGTCAGAGCGACAAGCGATCAGCCCTTCATTACTCACCGGGACGGGGGGCGACCTACAAACCATTTGGAGACAGTTCCGGAACGTGTTTTTTAGTGTTTTCTCTTGTACTGAACAAAATAATTCTGTAGAGTAAGGGTCAGGGACGTCTCCCTGACGACGTCCCATCAAGCATCGGTTGATAGTTACTGCACAGAGAAAACATTGGCTTAAGAATAAGATGAAAAGCTAAGACCTAACGTAAATCCTAGCCGTCGGAATTCTATGCTAATCATTCCTTGTATTTATAAGTTTTCTCCGCGGCACATTTTTATGAATACATTCAGAAGTTTGCAATTCGACGTCAACGTCTCTTTGGAGTGATGAAGCTGTGGTGCGAATTGTTTGAGGGTGAATCACGTGCGTGGAAACACATGTGCGCCGACAAAATAATATGTCAGTTAATAAAAACTCAAACAATTTAGAATTTATAAATTTCTTATGATTTATGTTCACAAGAAAATTTTTTTTTTATTATACTCGTCACCCATGAAGATAAATAACTCTATTACTGAGTCTTAGTAGTACACACTTAAAACTATTCGCTTCCACATTAATAATGAGGACACTTCAGGAACGGAAATTCTTGGTATCTTATTCCTCTCTTCCTCTAGGCATCCTTCATCATCATTCCACCATAAGAAATAATTGTGGTCAAACACAATTATTTATATTTCATTTATAGTGTGCGTTAATCTATCTACGAGTATACCTAATAAAAAGAAGGTAATTTTTTCATTAAGTGTAGGTATAATAAACCCACAACAACGAAATTCCTACGCAAGAAAATGCGTCCATTTAGATAATTTGTAACAAATAAATTCACAGATCAATCAAATTCATGGGGTACGTGTCGGGCGGACAAAAAGTGCTCGTTTATGGCAAGTGGTATCGCCAAGATAAATTAACATCTAAACTGTAGTAACATTGGATATTTATGTGGTGTACTTAAGCAATGATTAATCCACTTTACTTATCTTGGCTCATTTACATTTTAGACATGAATATACAAACAAGACTTAACATTAAGGTTTATTTGGCTAGGTAAGGACCTACATAAATTCCTCGTAAATATACTTAATAGTAGAGTTCGTTGTTATTCCACAATATAAGTAAGTAAGCAGAACTAGAATATTGCAACAGATAACACCTATGTGAGTGCTGTATAAACTGTTTTTTTTTTTTGATCAGACACGGTAAAAACAAATGAATAAAAAGTGTTACAGTTCGAATTATTTTATCTGCGATATTGACCTTCACGAGTTCCGTGAGACATGTGCGCGGGTGAGCGACAGCGGCCCGACGCGCGGCGACGCGGGCAGGCTGGCCGCGTCGCGTTGATGCGAGCTGACACCGCACATCCCAATATTGGAAGGCCAAGGTTTTCCCACACAGTACAATAGTTATAGACTAACATAGTGAAAATGAAATTGGATAGAAAATGTTTTATGGTCTCAAGTGACAGAACAACGAAGAAAATATAATTAGCTAGACTAGAACGTTGCTAAGTAGGTAGATACACACCATAGACACGGGGTTGCACGATTTACCGACTATTTATAATCGTAGTCATTTCGCTGTCTTTTTTCTAATCTTAGATAAGTACATCATGTTTCAATATGAGTTAATTGCCACTTTGATGGTGTAAAAAATCAGTCAATGACCCGAACCGGTCTCGTAGGTACTAGTTTTCTGCAAACATTCACTATTTTTAACTACCGTCGAATACCGCTACGATGTTAACTGAGCAATGAACGACTGATTAATCAGAACGTTAGTAAGTTCCTTGTGATGTGATTTTATACGCAATAAAGACTTCCTCTTCAGATTAAACTTCTTGATTGTGATATCCTTATTCGTCTTGCTTAATGATTTTTATTTTAGGACAAATACTTAAATAATGTGGGGTAATGGTGCCGAAAGATCCGTAACATCCGTTTTCTTAATTTTAGTAGGTACCGACAGTCGTGTTTTATACGCATAATTATTTAATTTTGTTTGTTTAATTTCTTTTGAAGGTGCTTTCTTCGTTAATTGGTACCTTTTTGTAGCTCTCTTGATAGAACAAAAATTAAACGTTTTTCTATTACTTATATTCTATTATATTAGTAGCTTAATCTGCAACTGTTTATGCCGTATATATAAATTCTATTGAAAGAATTCATCGCAAATTCTTGAGAATACTAGAAAAAGATTTGGTGCTTCTTCTGCGGTTACTGACAAAGATATTATGACTATGGATCAGCGTCGTATGGAAAGAGATCAGATATTTTTATTTAAAATTTTAAGAAATCTCATTGATAGCCCTTTTCTTTTACATAGTATTACATTTAAGTGCCCTCGGATGAATGCTAGGAAACGTGATCTGTTTTACTTACCCATTTGTAAAACTAATTATGCACAAAATTTATTTCTGTACAGATCATGTCGAAATTATAATTTAAAATTTAGTGATATAGATATGTTTGAACATTCGCTTGGTATTTACAAGAATAAGATTAGATCTGCTCTTTTTAAGTTGTAATTTAATTTAATTGGTTGAATTTGTTATTTTTTGTTCATACTCGTATTATAAGTAAGTACTTTTCAAATTATGCTCAGTTATATGTACTACATTACTGCGGAAACTTTGCTGATTTATGTGTTATTTATATTTGTACTAACCTTAAGTATCATATAATTGTATGTTTCCCAAATAAATAAATAAATAAACTTCACAGAAAGTAACGTGACGCGTTTCTGAGTCAGTGTTATTACATTTGGTCGGGCAGTAGGGTATAGCCAACGAGGCGGGTCTAATTATTTATGAACTAGTCCGTGATCTTGGGGTCTCGGGTTGTTTAGAATATTTCGAACATAGCTCGGGTTTGTGATCACCAATCCGCACTAGGTGGTGATTGAGCTTAATCCCATCATAGTAACGATGACTATTGATTTCTGTGGTGGAGGCCTGTGCCCTGCAGTGGGACAGTATGTGCTTCACCTAGTGTGTACTCACAGCGCGGTGAGGTGCGGCAGGTGCGCGAGCGCGCGCGGGTGCACGCGCGACAGCGGGTTGCCGCGCAGCTCCAGCCGCGCCAGCCGCCGGCTCGCCTGCAGCGTGTCCTCGCCCACCACCTCCACCCGGTTGTTCGCCACCGACCTGACACAACACAATACACATGTTACCACAATGTTACTACGTACAGTCAGCCATACATCAGGTTACCACAACCTGTCAAATTTCCTCGATTGATATTCAACCTAATGTGTATGACAGTAAGATGAGAGTCGATAGAAGAAATTCGACAGTTTTATATACTTTGATGTGTGGCTGTACGAACTTACCTATTATGTTTCAAACTTTTATGGTTACTAACCTTCGATCATTGAGATATAAAATTCCACATTGAAAGCGTTTGAAAAGTGATTCTGAGTTCCGAAAATGCTGTCACTACTTTTTTATTTTCGACCTTGTTCCACGTTTAGCGTGATGCCTATAAGTAGGTATAGGTAGCTAGCTAGGGTTTAAATATGGTCTAAGTTAATAATTTAAAAATAAGATAACATGGTAGCAAGACTATTTTGGCTACGTACCTACGTTCTAAACACGTGGGAGGAAGGATAGCATCAGATGATGACGTCTCACCTCTTGCTTCGCTGCTGTTTACTTGCGAGGTATCCAAAATCATAGGTCGACATGCCAGTCCGTTATATTTTATCAATAAAGTTGCGAAAATAAGCACCACAGCTTGCTGCGGGTAATTGCATTGGTTTATCATATGGCATGGCTCTGGCAACACTGTTAGTCCTCAAACATTTGACGTAACGTCACGGCGCATGAATGCACCTTTTTATGTAGAATAAGCTCAACCTTTATACCTAGACTATTTTACAAATCTCTTCATTTTCAGGTGAAATGCCTTACCCTCTGGTTCCATTTTCGCCGGAACAAACCATTATTTACGAACAACGGGATCCGGCTGCGAGTGAAAATAATCTTTTGTTTTATCTAAATTAGCAATACTTTGTCCCCGTTCCTCGCCGGCGGGAGCGGCATTATCGCCAGAGATTTAGCGCTTCCGTGGCTTTGTATGAGTCTGTATGACGAGGGAAGGAGGGAAGGGGGGGAGGAGGGGAGGGGTGGCTTACAGGTCCTCCAGCAGCGGCAGCAGCTGCACGGCGGCCGGCACCTCCGTCAGCAGGTTCTCCTCCAGGCGCCTGGAAACAACACCAACTTTAGGGTGGGGTACAAGTCGATTGGCGATCCAAATAAGTCTTCATCATCATCATCAAGAAGGAAATGTTGTCAAAATCAGTCCTGTGCTTAGGAAATTGTTTCCAAAAAGAGACTGGGATAATATCCTGGCTATAGTAGATCGGCGGTTGCTAATGACTTTACCTCGTGAGGTACAGTGGATAATGCCTTATTAGTGACGAACACTTCCCTCCAAACTTAATTTTTGCCTCAGCGAATACGACATAATGATTAACCTGGTTCAGGGCGGTAGGTTCAATGTAGTTTGAATTGCGGAAACTTGGCAGCCGTAATTGCGTTAACCTGTTTGATACGAGACCACCTGTTGACTCCTAAACTAGAACATAAATTGCGGTTGGACGCAGACACGCTTCCTAGAACCGACTTGACCTGGATACAATCCTGGCCGTTGATTAATCCCCCTCTTCTGGTACAAACAAACAATCTTTCTCAAAAGTTTCACAGTATTAGTAACTGCTACCTAAATAATTGACTGTCGCTAGATTAACTGTTCGATTCTCTTAGATGGTAACTGTGTGGTTTAACTGATCACATTTCCGTGATCATATTTAAGCCATTACTAAGTATATTCGTATCCCTATCGTAGGATTCTCGGCGAAATGAAGCCCTCAGCCCCATTGATCGCACTTCATCCGCCACAGATTTATGGGCCCCATCGACAGCCGTCCATCGCGGCCGACGCATCCGCCCCACCGCCCTACCGCCCACCGCCCCACCGCCCCATGGCGACGATTGCCGATAATGTTATTATCATCGACGCTTATTCGGTGGGAGGACGTCGCATCAACTCCATTTTACGACAAGCCGTATTTTATGATTGCCCCACTAAATGTTGGTTATAAACACTAATTCGTACATGGTTATAACCGTTAATGGCATAAGATATGAGCTAGCTTTTAGTCTAATAATGCTGTAGCAGATATCAATGTATAAAATACTTTTAGAATGTAAAAAAACTTGTGACATTGTCGACCATGTTTTACCTATAAAAATTGTAAGTACCTACTACTTATGCAGAAAAGGTGTGAAATCGATCATTTCGAATATAAGTATCTAGTGTCTTGATCGGATTTACATTAGTGACTTTTTTATTATTATCAAATAAATGAATGACTACAGGAAAGTCAAGCTCCGAGCTAACGATTCTTATCTTGTCGCAATGTCACTAAAGAAAACTCACGTAAATTCTATTGACGACGCTTTTAGGCAAACCGAAAGCGAAACACTAGCGCGATGTAATCGAAGCCTAGTGCCATCTATTTGTACCGTTCAAAACTAATGTCCCGAAACGAAGAGAGGGCGGGTGACTAGTTTATTATAAATGTTTTTATCTTATAGTTTGATTCGGCAATTACTCTCGGCGATAAGGTGGACGTGGTCGTGTGAGCGCTGCTGGCGTTAATGCATCGCCGATAAGCAAGAACAGGTACAATTTGTCTTCTCGAAGGCAGACAGGCCGTGTATCCACGTATGTACGAGTATAAAGGACAAGGTAAAGAACGAGGCAGGGATTAATACCAACTACCTAGATAAATACTGATTTGTGTATATTTTACTCGTAGTAGTGACGGAAATCCATCGCAGTATTCTGTTACGAAAAAGTCGTTACAGCGAAAAGGAAGTCAGCAATGCTATATTATGATCTGAGAGAGATCAGGGAAGCCACTTCAAATTCCGTGGTAATTAATTTTGACCCAAATAGCGGGAATGTCTCACGAAATGCATGACGCTTGACAACGGAGTCAGTGAATCATCATTGATTCTCTGTCATGACTCATTTAGCAAAACTTGTACGAGTAGGTATATAGTTATGTAGCTAGTTGGCTACTTTAATAATAGTCTCGATCTACTAAAAATCCCCACAAACATTACCTATTTACTCCAAAAAGCTAGTATACTTAATACATGCAGAATTACACGAAAGTTTTTGTCGTCCGGATCTATCACACTCAATACCATGACGCTTGACTGAGGTCCGCGTCGTGGGAATATTTACCCGCCTTTATTTATCAAAGGTTGGAGAAATCTAAGCTTTAAAATTAAATAATAATAATATTTCACTACATCACATACATTGGTCTGACTCTGAGATAGGTAGCCCACTTTCGTTACTTGAGTAGTTGAGTGGTATAAAAAGTCTTATTATTTTTTGAGGTGAACAAAAAAGCTCCTACTTTCTCAGACAAAAAGCAGCATCAGTTCGAGAGCTAGGGCCGTACGATAAACCTAGGCTCAAGGGTCGTAAAGCACGACTAAGATGGGGCTGATTACCCTTCCATCCACTTTAGACTTGCTTCAGACGCCTAATCCCTCTCGCGACCATTATACTATTTACGATAGATTTGCGCTTTATGGCTTTGCCCGTATATATGCATACTCGTATACCTACTAAAGTGTTTATGTATAAAGCAACTGAGATAAACCCGTACTTTTTCTTTTCTGTTTTACTACGGGTTATTCTATATGATTCCTTTCGCAATTTTATACGCGTATCGCCGTTTTGAATACATTACTTACGTAGTAAGCAAAACTAGAGGTAAGTTCTAACTGATACCTAGAGAGCAAGTATGTACATTTGTCCAGGAAGAAAAAGTGACAGGCGCAATTTGCAAAACAGATACGAGTGCTAATGGCCATTTGTTCAAGGCTTGTATTTTCCCGAGTCAAGAGTGCTATGAACAATCTTCGAGGGGGCGGGAGGGTCCGACGAAGACGTGACCACTTCGCCGCCACAAATAGTGAATACCTACAAATCAAAGGGCATTGAAGCGCGGATGTCGCGCGCTATCGCCGCGTTATCTGGTGCTGGTGGGCCTATTAATAAACCAGATAAAGCGCTGTAATTAATGCCAATTTGGATGAATGCCGCAATCTACTTCACTAATTTAGACTGCTTTGGGTTTAGCTTTGATAGGTGCTCTTATTGAACGTAGGCGTTCTAGGCGAGTTAATATTGTTTGTTCATTAAGAAGTTATGGCTTGTATTGTGTTTGAACTAGGACAGTAGTAGCTTGTTATATTAAATACTAAAAAACAAATAGTTTTCCATCTCCGTCCTCGGCTTTTCCATTTTAATGATAAACATCTCTTGTTTACACTTAAATTTTTAAGACTTATATTTTAAGAAATTAAACATTTCATTGCATTTCATATACTGGTAAACAAGATATTATTTGGGTCGTAGAATACTGACTACTAGATAGAAGGCTAGAAATTACTCAAAGTACACCACGAGCAAAAGCTTTAAATACGATTATAGTTAGAGTTTATTGTAAACAACTTCAGGGGGGCATCAGAAATAATCTTGTTTCTACAGCTGTTTTGTGGCTAACTTTCGCACTGTTTGACTTGGTCCTAAGTCCTTCCGAATGTTAGGTAAATGCTTCAGTATTCAGGAGCGGCCATAACTGTAGCCGCTATTTAGTTTAATAGTCATTTGCCAGGATCACTTTCGGGTCGTAACTCGTAAGTGATTGGAAGTAAGTAGAGTACCTACTGGCAAAAGCAGCATCGTAACTTCAAGGGCGTAATTTAAGTTAACGATTGATCCTAATCAGTTCCCAGTTTAGTGTGGCGATTACTGGCAGTTTAGCGGCGCGTGCGTCACGGCCGGACCCCGGCGCTGGCGAGTGGGTAAATCCACCTTGTGGCTGCAAACGGCGCAATTAACCTGCTTCCACGTTATTTATGTGAGCAATGCAGCGCGTGCGCGTGTGGTAACTGTTTCAGCTTCCCAATATACAATGATTGATGTCGATCTCCCTTACGCTAACAGTTCTTAGTATAAACAGGGAAAGAAAATCAACAATATTCTTACTATAGTTAATTCATTGAAATTTAATGTGGGTAAACAACATGTTGCAAAAAAGCTCAGTTGTTATTAAACCTGCCAAACTAATGCTTAAATTGTCTTCTATGCGAACCAACTATTCAATATACTAAGGATGAACAAACGATTCTCTTGCTCAATGCTATATTGCTATTTGGAATGCACAATTAAAACAAAAAAGCAATATGCGAATTTGAATATTTCGTGGGACTATACAGTGCTGAAAAGATTTTCTACTGCAGTCAGAGTTAAAATTTCACATGCAAGTCGCGCCCCTCTCCATTGTAGAGGTAGAGCGGCGGTAGGTGTCAGAGTAGCTCTACCTTTTATTAGTTGGTTTGAACCTAGGGTTGTCAGATCAAATTTTTCTACTGTCAGGAGCAATTACCGATTTTTTCGGAATTTGGGAGAAGTCAAAGTTGTTCTTTGGGAGATTTTTTACTTCGTCGGGAAGACCATACAAAAGTTCGGGAGATTTCCGCCAATTCCGGCCAACTGACAACCCTATCTGAATCAGTTACTGGTTGAAGTATTTCGAGTATAATGCTATTCTTTATTGTCAAAACTTCTTTAAAATATGATTGTTTTGTCCGCTAGCCGCACCAGGCGGCGGCGCGGGCGTCGCGGGCGGCGGCGGCTCCCGCGCGGCTCCGAGCGATAAACCGCGCGTCGTCTGCCCGACGCCATAAAACACTCTTTATCAGCTCCAATGAAACTAACCGCTTTGTTTAGGAACCAGACGTGCTAATTTGTGGGGAACTTTTAGCTGATTAAATCCTTCACACAAAGAAGGAAGTCTTCATTCTTCATAATTAACTTTCAGCGATTAAAGCTAGACAGTTTAGTTTCAAATCTTTGGCCAAGAAGTTTTTCCTCGAAGGACGGCGCACTTTTGTGCTTACTTTATCTACGACTTCTGGTGTCTATGGGCAGCGGTAATACATAGGTATGTAAGTAGTTTACTGTATCCAGCCTCTTGCTCATTTGCCTAATTGTATCTACATATATGCGCCACCGCCGTAGCGCATCTGCACTCTTTCTAGTATAGCTGATGTCCATGGGTGGCGGGGATGAGGTGATCACTTAGGTACCATCAGGTAACCCGCTTGCTCGTTTCATCTCTCAATCATAAGTAAAACATTGCTACTTACAGCACTCGGATGTTAGGCGTGTTGGCGAGGGCGCGCTCGTCGATGTGCATGATCCGGTTGCGCCGGAGCACTCTGCAACAAACGAACAACATCAGCAAAACGCAATCAACTCCAAAATACCGGCTCGCCTCACATCCTAGCCACATGTATAGGCGAGGGCACGTATGTATAGCACCTGTCTATCATGTCAAAGCCAGCCTGATTGGAATTCCTGGCTGCGTAGCATTCCGTGGCTTTGTTACAAGCTTGCCGGCCGGCAGCTCGCACAGACGCCGGCGCGCCAATTACTCGCTTCGTTCCTATCGATACAACGATGAACAAAAACGAAGCGTGTCCGCAGATCGCTGGTAATTGAAACGTTTCAAATAAAATTTTCATTTAGAAAATAAACTGCGAATGGATGTCGTAAATTGCGTTTTATTTACATTGGCGCCTTTCACCGATGCGATAAAACTATCAAAGACACTCAAGCAGGTCAGTCCAGGAGGCCGTAGGTGTGTTTATAAATACGAGGAATAAATGTGCAATAAATAGGTCGAGTGCGGTATATTTAGGCTTCGCAATCGCACCGCGTCCGCTGCGGTGCGGTGCGGTGCGGTAAGGTGAGCCGACCACCTGTTTGATATTTCACTCCCGGTGAGATCAAAGGAGCTTGTAAAGCAATATAGAGCGCCAGTAACACCTTACACTCGGCCGCGTGAAATATGTGCGAGAATGCGAGTGTAAACTACAAAGTGAGAGCATTTTCTTTCCGCAACAATCCCGAAAAGTGGGATAATATCGGCCTTGAAATATGATTAAGTCTGTTTACTTTTGTTAATCTTTCCATCTTAATACTAGCAGTTTTTAAGGCACTAAATTTTCCTTGTTTATTCTGTGTAATGCCTATTCTAAACAAGCACAGTTCAAAGGACAAAGGTCGTGAAAACATGAATAGCAAATTAATTAAATACATTAATTTGCTATTCATGTTTTCAAACGTCCCGTTTTTAGTGTTGTAATATTAAACCGTTTGCCGATAGTATGATTATCTAATTCTAGAATACGATTTATTCTTTCAAATGGAATGTTTCCCGGTGAAGCGGTGTGGCCAACCAACGGCAACAACAACATATATCACCAACTAAAGGGAAACAGATACGAAACAGTTCCACTCAAATGTATTTTCTTCTAATCCCTCATTTCCTTTTTATGATATCATCAATCTCTCTAAATGGAGCAATCCTCCACAAATTTGGCAAATCCATGATTATGTTTGGGTGATCCTCCGGAGCATAAAGTCGGCAGTGTGTCATCTAACTATTAAATCGCTACCATAAATATGAGGCGGAACCCCATCGCAACTATAATGGATGGAGTCTTTGGGCTCGTAAACCAGCTGAAAGTTATGGGAGAGTAGAGGCTCTCATCCCGGGATTCGCCGCAGCTCAAGTGCAATCCCGGGATTACGGGATTTTCCGCAAACAATTCCACAAGAATAAACTCAATTTGTCATTTAATAAATCGTAGCTGAAACTATTCTAAACATTGTACTTACTGAAATCTTTTATTTACAACTACAATAAACGATCAAAAAATTAAATATTTCGTTGTTTTCGTTATTCATTCAATAACTTTGAGTGAGTTTTTGTTCACCGGATACAAAACAGTGCCAATCACACTGTAACTGACAAATTAATATCACACTAAAGAACGAAATACATTTTTATTATGTGCGAACTAATCTCCAGTGTATTATACTTAGGTATACATACAAATTGCCACTAAAGCGATGGTTACATTATAGCTTTCCAGCGATGAGAGATATAACGCTAAAACAGCTACAAATCATTCAAGCTTTAGCTAAATTAAAAAAAATACATTTCGCACAACACGTATGAGATCATTTAAATAATGAATACAAACCTCCATTAACTGATACTCGTATATTCAAGTGAAGGCATTCAAGCTTTCAGTGGTCCCTCTAATAGAGATGTATGCGCGGCCGGGATCCGGGATAAGAATCTCCCCGTGTGACGTATTACGCCATAACTCAGCGCCGCGTAAGCGCAGCAACTTGCTCCGCGGTAAACATTAGGGGAGGCTGTTATTCGTGGCGTGGCGTGGCGTGGCGTGGCGTGGCGGCGTGGCGCGGCGTCACGTAATCGCTGCGTTAGACGACGGCCTCGGCTGCGACTCGCCAGTAAAGATCAACTTACCAGGGAGATTGGGGGAAATCTCTGCTTTTTAAGTGAATTATCCGGGGTCCACAAATTGCGCTGTTTTATTTATTACTCGATTATTGTTACGTCTGCAGGGAACAAATGAAAACATATTGCATTCAACTGGATGGAATATTTTTGTATGTTTGAGGTTTTAGATATTTACTTATTTACTTCTGTTTTAGTAAATGTACGATTCATTAAGTTCCATGGCAAGGTACTTTACTAGAATTTGTCTCCTGAAGTCAAGTAATGGAAGAAGAAGTG
The DNA here is from genome assembly GCA_014851415.1 of Cnaphalocrocis medinalis. Lineage (NCBI taxonomy): Eukaryota > Metazoa > Arthropoda > Insecta > Lepidoptera > Crambidae > Cnaphalocrocis > Cnaphalocrocis medinalis. The sequence continues at coordinate 6,184,341 of CM026292.1, forward strand.
GATGGACAGTGTTTTTCGTAGATTAAGTATTCAATCTCTTTAGGTTATAAAGGCCCAGGTTGTTGAAGCACTAGATTTTCATAGTCAAGGAGCTCGGCTATATTTCATCGGCATAACTGAATTAGACGTGTGAAGGTGAAGTCTGTAAAGGATCGTTCACTTTGCTTGGGTCAAGATTTTTCATCTACTAGACACTTACTCCATACTTGTTTAGTTATATTTATGAAGTGGATATTACGCAAGATGGATGAGGCAAGTATGCTGGTGGCTCAGTATCGTACCGACATATTATTGTCAGTCATATCTGATATAAAGTTGCACAACAGGAATTAGGTAACACAACGAATTCGTAGCTTATCAAACCGATTAGATAAGCGCCACATTACAGGTAACTATTAAATTCTATGAGGAAATAGATTGGCACGTCTTTGAACTTCCATTTCCACTCGTATAATATTTAGTATCTGTCAATTGTTATAGTACCTACTACGAGTACTTTTAGGAAATTATTCAAAACTTAAAAATTTGCTATTTGCTTTTTCTACATTTTAAAGCCTGTATTTTACCAGGAACATATTAGAACTCAGACATCTTTACGCTATTCCGTAGTTGAAAGTCTGTATTACAGTATTCTATTTAAACATACTATTCCCACTACTTTACCCCTTTTTGAAAACACTTCATTTTTGCTGGAAACGGTGGTAGAGGTTGATAGACCTCTGATATTAAACCTGCAACTAAGAAATCTGAAGGTTTGTTTGCTGTCTCTGATTAAACTATATAGTGGTCATTGGAGTATCAGCTGTGACCACACAACAATGAACTTATATCTTAATTTTATTTATCAGCCAAAGTTCCCAGTACAGAATTAGACAAAAAAGTAGTGACCATTAAATAAATAGTATATAAATGGTTGCCAAGATTCTGATGATCTGCAATGATTAAAAGCAGATCCGGTTTAGAAGCTAACAATTTAAAAGTGTCGACCGCTAGACGCTATTATGGCCTCTTACACGTTCGCGGTTGTGCGGTCCTGGCACACGGATACTGCAGTGTATTCTAGTTACATTGCTTCACCGGGTAGGGCAAAGGTTGGGTGGTGCTGAGGACAGTCAGTAGTGTATTGCGTGGGAATGTGTAGGGCGAGATGACCGCTGAGCTGGTGCGGGGCGCAGGCCGCCGCCCGCCGAGCCGTCCCGACGCGCCGCACGCTGCTCGATGCTTATTGCATTACGGGGCGAACATCGCCGGCGCGGTATAAGTAAAAAACAAGATTATTCAGAATAACTACGTCGACAAAGAAGTTATTATCCTGAGTATTGTATTACACTGTTTTATTTGCGAAATTTATTTGCCACCGAATATCTTACAGCAGGTACTTAGCACGAAAACATTATTTATGGCACTTAAGTGAAGTATTATGTTCAGTTCCCCGAAATAGCTCGTGAAAGGTAGTAAAGCAGGCACATTCATAATATCTGCCCAAGTCCTACCCGGCCAACATTACAGAATAAAATACAACATGTAAAAAGAAATTTAGACTTGTATTTGGTGCTGGAAATATTTATTTGGCCCGAAATAAAAATGCCAAGTGTTTTTACGGTCGCATCGTATCGCAATAGCATCTTATCTCAGCATTACGAGTTCTAAAGGGGCTGTAATACCTCCGCCGATGCTGATGTACACAAACGAAGGCAAAGAGACGAGCGCTTTTACTTCTAATGGTTGTGGAGCATATAATATAGTTAGGTAGTCGAGGTCATTTTATGAGATACTAATTCCAAATAGCAAACTAAATGTGTCCTATAACAATTTAGTCACTACAATGGTGTTGGTAATCCCGGGGCTTCACGACTGAATTGTTAATTTATTCCTGCAACACCTCAACACCATTAACATACTACGAGGCCGGCGTTTAGTACGTTACTAATTTGCAATGTACATTAGCTGGCCTTTCCTGAGTGACCGACATTAGCTTCCTGTTTTTCAAAAATGTGAAAACGCACAAGTATTTTTCACAAGCTTTATGCTGCGCAACTCTACATACCTATATTATTTTATTATGCGAACATGCGAAAATTCCTTGACATTATATCGTAGATAAACAAAAGTGGGTCTTTTATGAAATTAAATGATTTTTGAAATTTTTGTGTTCATAAAAAGAAAGGCAAAATAATCTTGCCTTGGGGTTTACGATTTATGACGTATTAAAAACTACTTACACATTTTAAATGTTCGTTAGAAGTTTGCATACGCACGGACAGACATGACGATAAAGATTGGCTACGGAATCATAAAAATGGTGTCAAAAACATGTCACTATCGGAACTAGAAGGACTATTTATCACCGTCAATAAATTGAGGCACCCGGGCTCCAATAGTTTTTTGAAATAGCTGATAAAGAACAAGGAGGATAAGGGAGTGCTCGCAAAAACAATATCTGTAGGTGATTATGTATGATTTGGCGCCTATCGAGCCGACGCTGGCGATGAATCACCGCGCGCGGGACAGAGGGCGCAGGGCTGCCGGTCACTGCCTAAACGCTACAGGGATCGCGGAGTCGGTGGCTGCAACGAAGCCGTCCCGTTAACCATAGAGAATATGTCACATCCCAACAATAGCGCGCACAGCGCGTGTGAAAGGTAGGGGAACTCTGATTCTTCATTACGTCCGCTTCAATTTAGGCCCTCAGTTGTTTGTCGTAATGTTTTTTCTGATCGCTGATCTTAGTATTGTAATTGTCATTTACATTTGGATTCTATTCAAACTCAAAGTAATAAAAAGAACTAACAAGTATCTAGTATACATTTAAAAATTAATGATTTTGATCGACTGACGCAAAAATATTTATAAATTATAAAAACAGGAATCAACGCGAAGTTTATTTTTAAGTACATTGTATGTACTTACTGCTTGACGTTTCGGCTACGTTGCAGCAGCCGTGGTCATAAGCGAAAAAAATATTTTCCATCATATTAATTTGTCACGACTTCTTGTAACTTATAGAATAACTTTTTTCTTAAAATAATCGAAATAACACCATTTCATAAAACATTTATATCTACTTATGTTAACTTTTATCACGAGTAAACGGTAGAGCCGTCGTCCTCCGCGCGCGGCCGCACGTAGTCACGCGCGCCTTCTGATCCCCGGCTACTCACACGCCCCATACATATGTATGGCCGAAGAGTTCGCTTCATAATGGCAACGGGAGATTTATCCTTCGGCAGCCCCCGTCACCCAACGCACTGCGACATCACGCTTTTAGTTAGTCACCTCGAGGGGGCGGGCGCCAGGTGCCGACAGGGATACCGAACGAAAGTTAAATAAATCTAAAAGTTTATTATGTGAGGCTGTGACTGAGACGTCAATGAAATGAGTCAGTAGGTAGAAAAAGTGTGACGAAGTTGATGTCACTTTACGTAATTGACTGTGTTCAAATCTAAAAGTTAAAGCTGTGTACCTGAGCTTTGTACATAATGGATGGGATCCTAACTTAATAGCAAGTCAATTAAGATAGACCGTTTCCAATATCGCCTGGCCTGTTAGCATCCCGGTCATGCAGAAACCCCCAAGTCTCATGGCCATCTAAAACAGTTTAGCCACACAGGCGCGTGAAACGACCTCACTCAAATATTGCTCAATGCGTGCCCCGTCTCAGCTCGGCTTATCAAAACGAAGCGCTCGTTAATCATTTTAATCTGTAGCTTATTCTGGACTTCTAATGTAAATGTTTACACGAAGTTTCATAAATCTGCGGTAAGTGCCAAATTATGTCATTAATAAGAAACAACTACATAAACTTTGCATGAGTGTATTAGCCATTAAATTTAATGAAGTGCCACATTAAATACTATCTTCTTGGGCAATAAAATAAAGAAAACAGTGTGCGTAGTTTCGGTATCAGATCGCGGCGCCGGCGCTGGCCGCGCCATAAAGCCGGAATGGCCGCTAAAACTGTCACAATGTTTATCGGACGCGCGTAATGAATGCCACCGATAAATTTCTAATTTTCCTTTCTAGTTAGTTAGCCTTTCTCTGGATGCTCGAGGTCGGTGACCCCGGGCGCCGCCCGCCCTCGGCTGAGCTTCGGGGCTGGACGACGCCGATGCGATTTCGATAGACTCCATCGTTATGGAGTCTACCGAAATCGCATCTTTTTTGACATTTTCCCAAAAAGGGACAAACAGTGTAGTAACGACCAGAGTATACGATAAGATTTGATTAATAAAGATGAACAGCTGCGTTCCTCACCCGGGTGTCACTGATATCCGAATATCACTGATTCAATGGATCATAATAATAATAGAGAAGATCCTGAATTAAGTTCTATAAACTAAACTACATTGGAGTAAACTGGTTTCCTCAGTTCTGGTCCTGAAATAGCAGTATATAGGCACACTAGACGAAACTAACGCGGCACTGTCACAGACATCATCGGACGAGAGATCCATACTGACACTTCCGTCGCATATCTGTAATTAGGAGGATCATGGCCGAAAATCCAGCTCTCTAGCCGGTTTTAGATGACAGGAGAGTGACAATGTGCCGGCGATGCGCGGCTAGCAGCGGCCGCCACTTCCCGGTAATTATGCTAATGCCTCCACGCCTCCAGCGCCGCGGACGCTCGCAAAAAATTGATAACCCTCGTAAAAAATGGATTTTCTGCTCCACCGCTTTAATCCATATAGTCGCACTTTATGCCGCGGAGTGGTTCCACTCCGGCGTATTTTGAGTCGCGATCGCGAAATATCGTCTTTAATCTCAACTCAAGTTTACGATGTGATTATGTTTGATTCTGCAACGATGTGCATCGGTCGGGTGCAGTCGGTTGTGGACCAGTGATGCAGCTTTACTCTTGAAGTCGGTATTCTAGCTTTTACCAATTGTTTATACTTGTCTCAAGATATTTCTAAAATAGGTATATCAAATGACGAGGTTGGAAAAAAGTTACAATAAACTTTGGAAAAAGCACCGGCAACTATTTCATACTGTCAAAGTTGTGCTGTGAAAGTTGGCAAGTTGCCAAAATTTCCAATTCGAGCTGATTTCGTATGCATAGACGGCTCTGCAACCTGTCCTGATTGCTGCAACATCATAGGCTGTAAGTTCACCGTTATCTTCCTGCGTTGTATCGAGGGTCGCCGGGGAGCACTAGTTGTCGCAGTGTTGCAGGCGCAGCCCCGCGGCCGGCGCGCCCCGGGCGGCGGGCCCCGGGTGGCGGGCCCCGGGCGGCGGGCCCCGGGCGGCGGCGCGCGGGCGGCGACGCGCCGGGCGCCCACCGCATCGGGGGCGCCGAACGCCGCACAACTTAATAAACTTCGTGAACTTCACTCGACTTACGAGTCTAAAAATATCTGACCCAAACTTGGAATTCTCTCGGTGTCATATTGAGTAGTGAAACAATTTGTTATATTAATGGAGTCAGTGCACTTGAGCGCGCGTGGCTGCAATGGAAACTTAGACCTTGCATGTGGATTGCTGGCAGCTTAGGAACAAGGGTCGATTTCGATCCAAACTCCGAACTAGGCCCCGAGAGCGTCATTCGCTCAGCTGTGCTTTTGAAGTGAACAGTTTGAGGTCGACAATTGGGACCAATTAAGATATTATTGTTGATACGAGCTGAATATTATTGTGTGTTAAGTTGATTGACTTATACAATACATTTAGTTAAGGACTAAAATAACCGCACTTTTTAATCATTTTACTCCTTCTTGAATTACTTTCCACATTTCGTGGTTCAAAACCAGAGAGGAAAGTAATTCAAATACTTACCTACTTTTTTTTGATAAACATAATTGAATTGAAACTCTACTTAATTAAGTATTTTACAAAAGCTGTTCTGTCCTAATAGCTATTTAGGGTCAGATCCGCAGAAGTATTTAAAGAATAGAAAGCATAGAATAGAATCAAGAACGCTGAAATAGATTCGTAAAACAAGCACTTCTTAAAGAAAATTCGTTGCGTTTGGGAAAACAAAAGAGCGTATTTCCAATCACGACGAACCTAACATAGCCAATAACACGGCAGCAAACGGCTTCAGGTCGCCCGTCCGCAGAGCCGCAATCAGGGCCGCGTATTCGGCGCGTATTCGCTAGTTATTAGGTCCGTAAACGCAATACAAGTGGCAAGTTGGTCCCCGCCCCGGGCTCCGGCGGTATTGACAAACATTTGAGGCGAATTGGGCCGCGCCCGCCGGGACTCGCAACTAATAGCATCTGCCAACAACAATAACTTACTGAGAATACAACATAAATAAACACGATTTGTGTGGTTACTTTGCTTGGCTAACTTTCGGACGGGCTTATTGTGTGGGTTACCTATACATTTTATATGTATATACAAAATACTTATAGCAAGCAATATAAACTGCACTGCAATGCGTGTCATAGTTTATCAAAGAGTGTATTATGCCAGTATAAATGTTTATGGAATATTATTTCCGTGTTGATTCAGGGTATTAGTAATACCTACGTTGTTTGTTAATTGCAAGGAACTAACGCAGCTGTATAATGTTGCCCCATTTTGTCTACAGGGATATGCTAATTAGTTATTATAATATTGATATTATACTTGTGAACGTGTGGTATCTTTGGCATCAGTAAAATAAAACAAGAAATCATAGAATTACAATAATTGCTAGTGTTGCAGGTAGGTAAGACGCAAATAAGGAAAAGGTGATTTTTCTTGAAAAGGGTCTTAAATAGCTTCCTAAATAAACATACATTTAACACAACAATGTCTAAGTTTGGTTCAATTTGTATAACTTTCTAAAGGTGCTCGCTCTTTACTGAATTGGTTTAGTTCTGGCTATTGACTTTGATTTAATCGAAGCAGAAGAACAGATTATGTGCGTCCGTCGTGAATGTTGTGATCCTCAGAGGCATAAAAATGGCTGTAGGGTGTGATAACACGTAATCGAGCGATGCGTGACCAGCAGATTGCGCTTCTGACGAGAATTAACGGAGCTCGCACCATGAGACGTGAAACATCACATAAAAGACGACCCAATGATTAATTAAGACTCACTCATTAACAAATGCTGCTTATTAAATCTGTTTGAAAGTATCTTTTGATTTGCATATCTGATTTATTTGAATTAAAATGATACGGTACTGATGTAAACTGTGATCTTTTACCGTGGGAGAACAACGCTTCGTCATAAATGGGCCGGGTCGACCCGAGTGATACCACGGCACAGAAGACCGGCGTAGCATCTGCGCTGATTCGCCGAGTGGGTACCAAAAGCCCAATCGGGGGAAGGTTGGCACTGTTAGGAGCACACTTGTGACTCCACTGGTGTTGGGGGCGTCTATGGGTGGTCCGTCTGCTCGTTTACGGAATAGGTGTTTTTTCTAAACTTTACAAGGTAGAGTAATTGTAATTACCAGTCTTCGTAGATCCTGGATCATGGTGTTAAGTGTAAGCGTGTTCAGTGTAAGGTTTTGAAGCAAGAACTTTGGATTCGACTGAAAATGACACGTTAAGATGAGATGAGACATGATGTAGTCTTTTTTCTTTATCCCGCGACTGAATCACGCCAGACAGGCAATAAACTATGTCATGACACGCAGCATACAGACCTATTGTCAAATAAATATGAGACTACAGAAATAGAACTAAAATAGGCCCCATCTCTCTCCCATTGTTCGTTAGTCATATTTTTGTTCCGGCGGCGAACAAGTAAATAGTTCCCACGATACAGTTCTAAACAAAAATTATAACAGCAAAAGTACCGAGAATTGTATTTCGAAAATTAAAATACGTTCAGATAATAGTCTGTCAGTCAGCCGTCGCTGAGATACGGCCGGCAGATGGGAAGCAACCTAGATTCACAGCTTTGATAAACTGGCGTTTTCCTACGAAAGAAAAATTAAATTATTTTGTATATTGCTTCATTTTATTTTTATGTCGACCGAATTTATAATGACAGCTGTCGAGATATTCGGACGCGCGATAGCACAAGTTTGAAAGTAGCCTATTAAACTTTACTTGCCGAACCAAAGTTGGCTTAGTTGAGCTAAATAGATAACTTTATACGATGGCACAGTATACTAATGTGTTAGCACAGCATAAACAATAATTGACTTGAGTATGTAGTTAATTCAGAAACATTCACCAAATTGTGGGCGATGGAAAAGTAGGCGTTTTATGCTCACCCCGTCATTCATAAAGGTTTAGTATCGACGATGTGGGATGCTTAGTTCCATTCTGCCTCCTTTTAAAAGCTTCGAGGGAGACAATAAAAAACGTTTCATGAGTAGGGGGTAAGTATGTAAACAGAAAAATAGCTGGATTGTTTAGTCTGCGGCGCTGCTATTTCCCGAGCAAATGTCTCTGTTGTTTACAAGTACACTCTCGTATATAGCGAGGGCTCTATCGGAGCCCTACGTCTTTCTAGTCGATTTAACTGAGTGCGGGCGCAGCCAGACATTTGCGTGCGAGCCTGCCGGCCGTCCCGTCCCGCCGCGGCCGGGACGCGCCGGGACAGCGGGACGGGGTAATGACCGCGCAACTTAAACCCCGATAGAAAGCAACTGCTATTTATTTGGCCGTCCCTAACCAAATGATATCTCAGCCGAACCCTTGCGTACATAGTTTATTTATTTACTTTGCAAGTAACATTCGTATTTACTCGAAAGAACCATACAGCCTGGAGCTTAATGGAAACCATCCATCCTAAGCTCCCAATACAGCGATGTTTACTTAGTGTCGAGTGCCACATGCGAATGTTGTCTTTATGGCTCGGTGTAAATCATCATAACGACTCATTTATGTCAAGTGATTTGTCGAGCTGACAGATGGCGCGACCTCGGCGCTGGGCCCACCGACTACCGCAATATTGCTGCCGCAACTCCAACTGATACATATCAAATTATTTATTACAAAGAAAATGGTTTTTCAAAGGGTCTTTTCATGGTAGTGAAACACCACAAAAAGAGGTGTCGCCGGTACAGCTGTTACAGTTGGTACAACTCGAGTTAAACAACAACTTTTAACTAGAGAAAACGCGTTGTAACTGAGGTTTCAAGTGAAGTGAAGTTTCGGCATTTGCGATTGTCTCACAAGCTACGAGTAGCTGAAGTAGAACAAACATGCTGCACTGCTATAAAAAAACAAATAATATGAAACTTTGTAACATTCAATCAAGAACTGCATTTATCAGGCATATTATTGTCATGACCTATGCGGTATGCCATGCATGTCTGTGCGAACACATACAAAAATGAGCGTAGTTTAGAATACCACCAATGAATAACTCTAAGAAACATTAATAACTGTAAAACCGTCAGCGCTAAGCAAATTGGCGGCGCTAGCGACTGCGACGGCCGCCGCAGACGCGACTGCGCCAGCTCGGATAATATTTCAGCCCACGATCAAAGTGACTTGATATAATTCGGGAGTAGATATTTGGTCTGAAACTGAGGAGAGCTCGGTTTGGCGGTTAAGCCCTAGTTGAATCTGTGTATAATGACAGCTTAATGAGCCATTGTTTCTGATTATTTTGAGCCAGAGTTATACAAACGCAGCTTTATTATAGGTACTGCATTTATTGAAAGAGATTGTATTCGAATGAGCCGCTAATAACTTATTGCATCTTATTAGATCGCCTAGTAGATTGCTTTAAATTAATTACTTATTAGACTAAAGGATAAATAGCAAAGAATTGCTATAAACAAAAATAAAATATACACATTAGTCGGTTTCATTTACATTGAAAACACATCCTTAATCACATCACCTGACTCTACAATATAGATTGCCTCATATGATTAGACAATAAATGAATTGAATTGAATGAAGGTAGGCAGAATAGACAGGCAGAGGCTAGTTCTAATAACATTGTGATATTGGGTATTGCAAAAGCTGTGGTCCGCGAAACTTCGCGATCGTAAAGTTGTCGGGTCGAGTGCGTGCGTCGAGCCGCGGCGTGCGGTGCGCGCGCGCCGCGGCCTCACGTCCGACGGCTTTCATTAACGAGATTATTGTTATCTACCAGGGCCAGGAATCTCCTAACATAGGCTCTATAGAAACAGTTTATGTTTAATATAATTAATCCTTTGTTGAGATGTGTATGGTAATAAAATTGGCTAGACATGTGGACTCTTGGACACTTTAATCTATGTAAATCTCTGAATTATTCTGATTATGAAAAGAATCTCCAGCTTAGTAAAGTAAAGTATCAGCCTATACTTACATTTGTCACACTGCATTGCACAATCATAGAAAAGTCATCGCTACTATGAGGATATTAGGCTCAATTATACCACAAAACAAACCTGAGCTATGATCGAGAAATTTTAAACATACTTTTTGCTCGACCCGGTGATCGAACCCAGGACCTCGAGATCATGGACCAGTACTTCAACCACGAGACCGACGGGGCCGTCGCTTAGGTTTGAGAAATATCCCATCAAGATTTACTTAAAGTTTAAAGTTCATTAAAAAATTGCTCGCTCTCTACCAATAACAATACCTTTTCTGAATTTACAAGTTCCATTATTCATAAACGTTTATTGATTGCTTGGCCCTTAGTGATTTATATTAAAAACTGAGGAGGAAAATGTCAAGCGTTTAATAACGAAGACTTTTAGTTGAGCTTTTCGAATTTATTGAATAAAGAGGAAAAATTTGTACAAGCGACAAGATAAATTAGGTAGTTGGGTCGAGCGGGGATTTAAACGACACTTCCAGCGGAAACATTGAGTCGGATTCATCGGGGCAATAAATGAGCGCAAAGAGTGCGTCGTGCCAAGATTCCCTCGAGGAGTCGAGGGACGGTCGCCGGCGCGGGCGCGAGGGCGCGCGCGGGCGCGTCGCGCACCCCCACGCATGAGAAGTGAGAACATACATTACATAAACCTTGACATCTATGATCATATTGATAATATATGGCTTAAGTAGCATGACGTGATGTGACATGGCCTGCCATGACTGTATGGCCAAATGCGGGAGTGAATTTTGTGTCCGCATGTACGAGTACTGCAAATTAATATAATAATAGAGCGCTCTTACCATCACTCCTTTGTCCGGAATATCTTTACGTTTGTTAAAGGTGTGATGACAGTTAAACTCTTCTTTGTTATAGCGAATTTAAGGATTAATTGTAAGTGTATGGATTTCCGACAAAGCCCCAGTAGGTATAATGTAGAGATAGCAACTGAGATTTTAAATTAATTTCGTTACCTATAATAGGACTATGTCAATTTTAATTGAATAAAGACAGCGAAATGTTATTGCAAAATAAAGAAGTCGATTGTTTTAACTTTACATTATACACGCAATGTCTGTTTCAGGGAAACCGACAGGTAAAGGTTTAATGTAGGTACTGAAAAGGGTAAGGCAAAGAACCTAACTCAAGGACATACAGAGCGTATATTATAAATGGAATAACAAATAAGGTATTTTTTACTTAAACGAAACAAAATTAAATAAAATACCTTTACCGAAAGTTTTATGTATGTATAAAGAAAAGTAACCAAATATCGAACAATATCCCTATTTGATTATACCAAAGTGGAGGAGCACCATTGTAGTTTGTAAGATGGTTATAAAAAGTAGTTATTTTCCTGTATGTATTTCATTTTAAAGATACTTTTCCATATTTGGCAACTTCATCTAATTACTTATAGATTTGTTTGCATGTAGTATAGTTTTATTTACGTTGATCTAACAGTGACGTATGCCCGCGTTCGTGACCGGCCAGTTTGCCTTCGCGTCGGCGCGAGCGCACCACGTGACGCGAGCTTTGCGCAGGACATTGTAAACAATCACCGTTGACATGACCCTGACAATGCCAGTCATGCACGGACAGCCAAACATCAATGTAGGTATATGTAACATCAAATTCTTGAATCGATTCTCGCCTTAATGTTAAACACGTTTGGTTCATTGTCAATTGAGAGATATACAAATACATATTGTAGTAACCTTGTGGACCATAATTATGTGGCTATCACTTACCATATTTTGTACAACTAGAAGAAGAAAGTCTATGAGCGCGCTCTTAGAAAGTAGTAAATTTTGGCGAAAGTTCAATAATTCTGGTTGGTAGATCATGCTATTGGTACAGGTAGAGCACATGATGAGTGGAAATCAGATTCAATGATATAGGATGAGGTGAAAACTTAGAAAAATGACGGGAATATTCTATGGAAGAAGAACACTACGCGTTAACTTACCGAAATGACCTGTGAGCAAGACAGAATAGAATAGAAGATTGGTTTATTTGCCTTTAAAATAGGGAACCTACATTAAATATCGATCAGAAAAATGCCGTTGGCAAGGGTTCAAAAAAGGCATCGGCGCGTGAATAGTGATGTGAAATACTGGTAGTGAACTAACTTGATAATTACAGGTTTGAGCCTGTCTGTCAGGTACTCGTACCTTCAAATTAATGTTACATTCTAGTGCAATGCATGTTAATATGTCAGTTGGTGTGTCTGTCACAAGCGCGGCGTCGCGCGCGCGTCGCCCGCGGCGCGAGGCCCGCGACAAGACAGCCTTTATCTTCGCTTCGATCTTGATCTATCGGGAACGAGAGCTGCTGCATTGCGGTGCCACTCCTATGTCATGACTCCGCTATACTTTCATTTCATTTATTTCCTCAGAAAGTAAGCAGTATAGATTATTGCCAGTAAGCGTATAAAATCCGAGTTCAAAGTTAAGCAAGAGCTTGCCCTCTTCCAGGACTTGTAATATTTTGTAAAGCCTGATAGTGGTAGGCATTATAATATTAGGTTCCATTTGTGTTGATTACGAAGGTACCCTAGTAATTCATCCTCGTGGGCACGAGTGCTCTCAGCATTCATTAATGCCATACCCAGTGTTGTCGAGCAATCGATTGTATTACGAACTTTTTCTTTTCCTAAACTTAGTAACTAACTAACTAGTGATTGTTATTATCACGAAACCGTTAACCATAGGAAAAATAACAAATGGGTATTAATAACAATTACGGTATCGATATTTGCTCTCTAGTACTTACATTATGTTGATTGGCCACACTAGGTAGGCAGAGCTCATTGATGATGGAGTGGCGTGTAGTATTTGCAAATGGCGGTGTTGTCCGGCGTGGAGTGCGGTCGAGTGGCGCAACCAACACGGCGCGAGGTCGCCGGCAAATGCCCGATGTTGCTAATTTGATCGATTTCGATGATGCTTGTGATTAATGAACGAGGCTGATGGATGTACTCGGGTAAGTAGTAAGAGTTCGCGGTGGTCGTAAATAATATAGGCAATTTATAACGCTGTAAAAGGCCTTAAAAATACGTTTCTTTTTTCTCTCAACACGTACGTTTCTTTTTTTATATAAAAGTAGTTTTAATTACTTATAATAATTCCTAATTTGTCCTATCACCATTAATTTTGGTGCAGGTAGGTTTCGGATGAGCATGGGTGGACGTGATCTCACTTACCTACGTGATTAATTACATGGTTATTCCCCTTCTTATGAAAGAATTGATTTATTTACTTTTTTATTACGAGATCTTATAGACTTCTTGAATACTAACCTCATTTTTTAAGCATAATATCTCCAACATCGCAATATTTGAATATGCTAATCAAAACCGATTTTCTTAATAGAGTCTATCTAATAACGAGGACCGCAATTACATTCAAAATCTCATTATCTGCGACAGCTCCGACACATAATTGCGAATTTCATAATACCGTTTTAATTTAGTAATAAATTAAGGCTTTGTAATATTAATAGCTCCACTCCAGCGAGACAGAGCGGGAGATAATGCAATCACCGCGCCGCGTGCTGTGTGGACGCTCGCGCCGCTTCCTCTTTCGATCCTGTTTTATCTTTTACTCGTGAGGAATTTCAATGCAATGCAAAAATATTGTGAATCTACTAAGGGAACGAAGAATCATAGCCCCGTGTTTACTAGCTACTGGCATCAGAAGAAGCTAGCTAGCATAAGCTGCCTGATTTTATGTAAAATATAAAGTCGTGTCTTAAAAATTGCTCATTGATTCGGAAACATCTTTGCAAAAAGCTTTTCCACAGTGTAAAGAATTATAAAAGGCCGTAGGTTCAGATTGTAGTCAAGGTGTAAATAAATAAGAATGAAAAAAAGCTTCGAATATTTAACATGTGACTTTTTTATGACCTGAAAGGTGATTTAGTACTCTAATTACTACTAGTTTGTAGGTAGAAAATCCATTCTCTGCGACCAGAGCGTGTGTGACCCGCGGCTCTCGGACGCGACCTTGTCGCTTTTGCGACCGGTGACTGGAAATTCGATTTAGGTACGATAAAACTGAGATGTATGTACAAGAAAACCAGTCCTAACTCTCCAGGACCTTATCTACAGATTTACTGTTACTGCGTAGTGTGTAGTGTAGGTACCTAGAGCATGCTTACATAATTTACTAACAACTATGTTACACATATTGGAAAATATATTATAGGTACATCACACACGTTCATTTATCGGCTGTAAGTAGTTGTAATTGGGCTCTCAAAGTGGGCTTGAAAAAAATTATAGTATGCGACACAGCAATACTCCTATCTTCTACGTATTAAGCCGAAAATAGACTCAGAAAGCAGACCCTTATAATTGTGATATTATAGTACCAGAAGTTTTTCACGTCTTTCTAGCACCCGTATCTAATAGAAGGCTAGAAAATCCTTACAGTAACCAATTTCCTAGGAAAAATACATAAAATAGGGTTTGTTTGAAGTACTTACAGCGTGTGGAGCGCAGGCAGCGGCGGCAGACCGGTGTCCGATATTTCGCTGATCAGGTTCCCGGACAAATCCCTGTGCAAAGAACACGCATGTTATTCAGAGATATGGCGGAAACCATTTGGCTAATTGCAATCTGCCAGCATTCGAATCAACGTCTGTTTACGTTATTGCATGGCAGCTCGTGTTCGAGGCGATGTGCATTAGGTTTGATCGATTGGTTTTGGCCGGACATCAACTTGATGAATCAAAGCTTAAATGCGTTCGAGAGTGTTAAACGTGGAAAAATACTATACCTATTTTGTACCTGTGATTTTTTTCTGCTTGCTAAGTCAAAATATTTTGCAGTTGAATTTGACTGAAGGCCGATTGAGTTTGTGATTACTTTAAACGATGACCCACGCAACGACTTATTTTGTACAAAATGACATCAAAAATATTCGTTTGATTTTTCGCATCTTTTTAGCGATTTAAAATCGATCAGATAGATACTGATGAATTCAGAAAAAGCTTAATGGGGCTTTTGCCTTCAGCGCTGGCACCGTTTATCGCGAAATTATAAAAGGCTATTGAGCGAACTGATGAAAAATTCATTGCCCTCATTGTGCGGGTGATGCGGATAAATTGACATGAGTATTACAGCATGGGACGAGTGTCGGTGAATGCCGGTGAGTGTCGGTGAGTGTCGGCGATGTCCAGTGCCGGGCGGCCGCGGGGTCGGGAGGCAGATGTTATCGCGGGTAGTTGCGGCGCGTGGCAACTTAATTGATCTACACATATCAATTTTCGTAATTGTCTATGTACCTATGTAGATAGTGCATCTTGGATTTGCGACTCATGTTTAATATAATATTTTGTATGGTTTCAATACCTTTATTCTAACAGCAGAAAAAATCAAGAGTTACAGCAGTGGTACCTATATCCTTTCCTATTTAAAAATAATATCTTAAAACTACTGAGTTAAAAGTTTTTTTCTGTAACAGTTGCGTCGACACATCAGCTTAGGGACGTAAGGGGGCCCACACAACATCTTTCGGGCCCCAAGTCAACCTCTCCTGCCCGTGGCGCGTCCTGCTGATTAACGAAAGAGGCTCTGACGAACCACCCACCAACCCGCACTGGACCAGCGTGGTGGGGTATGGTCCAATCCCCCATATGAATACGACACTGCCCCGGCCCCCAGTTCCCGGCAGCCCTGCTATTCCGGGCCAAGGCGGCGGTCTCGGTAACGGCAGGGCAGGGGGTGCTAAGAATCTCCGGGTTACGGAAGGCCGCCACACCACACTGACCTTGGCGACGTATAACGGACGCACGCTTCGGCTCGACTCGCATCTGGCCCAACTCGAGGAGGAGTTGAAGCACATAAGATGGCATGTTCTCGGGCTGTGCGAAGTCCGTAGAGAGGGTGAGGACACACTGACCCTAGAGTCTGGCCATCTTATGTACTTCAGGGAAGGAGATAATCCGTCACATGGCGGCGTCGGGTTCCTAGTCAACAAAGTCCTCACTGACAACGTTATTGAAATCTCCAGTGTGTCGGCGAGGGTTGCGTACCTCGTAATTAAATTAACCAACAGATACAACCTAAAGGTTATTCAAGTGTACGCTCCAACGTCGACATACTCGGATGATGTCGTAGAAGAGATGTATGAGGACATTTCTCGAGCCTTACACAACACCACTAAGGCTCACTATAACGTTGTCATGGGGGATTTTAACGCAAAAGTGGGTGTACAGACTTACAGCGAATCGATGCTGGGATCATACGGCTTTGGAAGTAGGAATCATAGGGGGCAAATGCTCGTCAATTTCTTAGAGCGCGAGGGGCTTTTCTTAATGAACTCGTTCTTTAAGAAACAGCCCCAGAGGAAATGGACGTGGCAGAGCCCCGATACTATGACTAAAAATGAGATCGACTTCATCATATCGGACAAAAAGCGAATATTCAGAGATGTCTCAGTGATCAATAGGTTTAAAACCGGAAGTGATCACCGACTTCTCAGAGGCACTCTGAATATCGATTTCAAGCTTGAACGCTCTCGATTGATGAAGTCCACGCTCCGGCCAAATCTACTCCAATCGCTCGCTGGTTCCGACGTCTTCCAACTTAAATTGGAAAATCGATTCGCTGCCTTGGGATCCACAATTGACGTAGATGTCGACGAAGAACTCGACCAAGTTGTGGAAATTCTTCGGGACGAGGGTGCAAAGTTCTGTGAGTTGCGACGTACGGGCAAACGGTCTAAGCTTTCGAAAGAGACTCTGGACCTAATGGACAAGAGGCGGAACGATCCATCAGTCACTTCGGCAGAGCAACGGGCTCTGAATAAGTCCATCTCCAAGCTGTTAAGACGTGACCTCCGAAGCTCCAATACACTCTTAATACAGAGAACAATTGAGCAGAACCGGGGGTCCAAAGTCTTCTTACAACAGCTTGGAAGGAGCCACCTGTCGAAGTTGACCAAGGCAAATGGAGAAGTCGTCACGTCAAAGCCAGAGATTCTTTCGGAAGTTTACACGTTCTATAGCCAGTTATACGCGTCGCACTCACCCCACCCTACGCCGGATGAGAAGGATTCAAGAGCCACATTAACCCGCCATGCGACGGAGGATCTACCCGACATCAGCTTGGAGGAGATCGAGGCAGCTCTTGGGCAACTTAAAAATGGAAAAGCCCCGGGAGAAGACGGAGTCACAACCGAGCTTCTAAAAGCTGCCGGCAAGCCGGTGCTGAAGGAACTTCGGCGTATATTTAACTCGGTTCTTTTCTCTGGGAGAACTCCTAGGGCGTGGCAGCGGAGCTTGGTCGTGTTGTTCTTCAAGAAAGGCGACAAAACCTTACTGAAGAACTATCGACCAATTTCACTTTTAAGTCACGTCTATAAATTGTTCTCAAGAGTCATTTCGAATCGCCTTACACGAAGACTTGACGAAGCTCAACCTGCAGAGCAGGCCGGGTTCCGACGGAGTTATAGCACCATAGACCATATTCACACAGTGAGACAGGTTATACAGAAGACCAAAGAGTATAACCAGCCCCTGTGCATGGCGTTTGTGGACTATGAAAAAGCTTTTGACTCCGTCGAGACCTGGGCTGTTCTCGAGGCCTTGCAGAGGTGCCAAGTCGATTGGCGATATATCGAGGTGTTGAAGTGTCTATATGACGCCGCTAATATGTCCGTAGTAATCCAGAATGGCCAAACCGAGCCTGTCCTGCTGCGACGTGGTGTGAGACAAGGAGATGTTATATCTCCGAAACTCTTCTCCGCTGCGCTGCAGGACATGTTCGAAACGCTAAACTGGAAAGAGCGCGGAATTAATATTAATGGCGAGTACATGTCACACCTACGATTCGCAGACGACATCGTCATCTTGGCGGAAACCTTACAGGACCTACAGGAGATGGTGAGCAGCCTGGCTGAATCTTCTAAACACATCGGTCTTCGGATGAACTTGGATAAAACAAGGTCATGTTCAACGAGCTCGTTGATCCGGGACCGGTCGCTGTTAATGGAGTACCTCTCGAAGTTGTCCAGGAATATGTCTATCTAGGACAAACGCTCCAACTAGGCAAAAACAACTTCGAGAGAGAAGTCAATAGAAGAATTCAGCTAGGCTGGGCAGCATTTGGTAGGCTTCGTCAAGTCTTCTCGTCACCCATCCCTCAAAGTCTTAAGTCGAAAGTCTTCGACCAGTGCGTCCTTCCGGTCATGACTTACGGTGCCGAGACGTGGACACTCACGGCTGGATTAATCCAGCGGTTCAAAGTCGCTCAAAGAGCTATGGAAAGGGCTATGCTCGGAGTATCTCTGAAGGACCGCATCAGAAATGATGTAATCCGACAGAGAACCAGAGTCACCGACATAGCCCACCGAATTAGCAAACTGAAGTGGCAGTGGGCTGGTCACATTAGCCGCAGAACTGACAACCGTTGGAGCCATAAGGTCCTTGAGTGGAGACCGCGACTCGGCAAACGTAGTGTTGGACGCCCTGCTACAAGATGGGATGACGACATTCGAAGGCTGGCTGGAGTGGGGCTGGATGAGAGTGGCCGAAAATCGGGAGCGGTGGCGTGCATTAGGGGAGACCTATGTCCAGCAGTGGACGAACGTAGGTTGCTGATGATGATCAGCTGTTACAAAATATTGAACGTGACCTAATGTTAGTCGTCTCAAATTAATAAAAGAATTAGACCATGTAGCAGACGTTAAAAGAAATTGCCCGCAAATTTTCACTAGCCTAGGGGTCGAACTAGACCAGAAACCTATCATTAATAATAATGAGATATTTTAGTCGGCGGGCGGTGGGTCTCCATCAAGATGTCAAATGATAATGTTATTTGGGTGTCGCGCGACATCAAAGCGTCGGAATTAGCCGCCCCCATTCTGCTTCCTGCGCGGCGCGTGCGCGTGCGCCGCTCGCGCCGGTGACACGCGATGGCTGGGTTAGGCGTCTAAACGGACACGTCTCTTGACAGTCCCGAAAGTTAAACAGTAACAGGTCCATATATAGACCGTGTTGGCGACTTGCTACGAACCTCTTTACTATAGTTTACGGTTTTATGCCTTTAGATGAAATTAAAACCTTACCAAACGCCTTATCCAAACGTTGGTGTCAGAAGTGGGAATATTTTGATTTTGTGCAAATGGCTGGGATTCCCCTAACGAGTCACAGACCGCCTACGTTAATCAATATTTTCCATAGCTATTCTAAAATGTAGGATATACTATAGATACTACTTAGCAGATTGGTTGGTAACAACCTCTAGATTCAACTGTTTCGTTTAGCACCACCCGAGGGACACGTGCAAGGGTCTGCTACGTGACTCCTGCAAACGCGATTTGTAATTGTCTCTCAAATAATGTCGATGGAAATAAAATGTGCTTTGTTCATCACTTTTTTTTTTGCAAAATAGACTGTACGTTTCCTCCCTGATAAAAAATAAAAATGATAGCATTCTGACGTTTTTAAGGCCAAGCAGTAAAATTACAGATTTTTAAGTTCGTAATCGCAGGTCTTCTTTTTTTACGATAGTTAGGTAGCTCTTGAGAACTATTAGTGAATATAAAGAATGACATAAATCTCTCTAAAAGATGAAGATAACATTCTAGTAGTGACCAGCTGGCACGGGCAGCGAGGCACGCGACCGCTGCGCGTGCGCACGAACGCTTGCGACGCGCGTAGATCAATGGCGCGCGCCGCTGTCACTCCGTGTTGGAAGTGTGGACGCCTACGCGATGTTGCTAGCGAGTGCTCCTGTCAAAAACAAACTTATCTGTCATTCTGTAAATAATTTATAATTTCCTGAATAAATAGTTAACCCGGTCTTATCGTCTCAATTCACACTGCATCAGGTTATGGGCCGTCCCGTACCTGCCGATTAATGTTATTTTCGTGTTTTGAGCTAAATATAACAGTAAATAGAAAAAAGTAAAATCGCGAGTATAACATCCCTTGGTTACCGCGCTCGTGACAGATTTTTCTTTTCAGCTTGCTATTTACTATAATATAATTTGTATGGATGTTGTGCTGAAAATATGGCTGGAAATCATTCAATGATGTCTATTGAAAAATTAACGGGTCGAGAAAATTGGCCAACTTGGAGTTTTGCGGTGAAGGCTTACTTGGAGCATGAAGATTTGTACAGTTCCATTTTGAAAGCTCCAGAGGCGACTGACCCTGTCTCGGTCAAACAAGACATCAAAGCCAAGTCGAAATTAATATTATTGGTTGATCCGATTTTGTATGTACACATTCAAGAGGCTCAAAATGCAAAACAGGTATGGGACAATTTGTGTAAGGCATTTGAAGACAGTGGGTTAACTCGGAAAGTTGGTTTACTAAAAGAGTTGGTAAACACTACTTTGGAAAATAGTGCCTCAGTGGAGGACTATGTGAATAAAATAATGACAGCCGCGCATAAGCTCCGGAACATAAAGTTCAAAGTAGACGATGAGTGGTTGGGCACGTTGATGCTGGCAGGGTTGCCAGAAATGTACAGGCCTATGATTATGGCCCTGGAGAGTTCCGGTATGAAGATTAGTGCTGATCTGGTGAAAAATAAATTACTTCAAGAGGTAAAATCAGACACTACCGCACTTTATACAAACTCAAAGAAATATCAGCCCAAAAGTGATAAGAAAGGCCCAAGATGCTTTAATTGCAATAAGTACGGACATCTCAGCAAAAATTGTTGGCATAAGAAGACGAAAGATAACAATTCTAATAAAAATACAGGTTATGTTGCAGCTTTTTCAGCATCTACAGCAAATTACTCCAACTTATGGCATGTTGACTCGGGGGCTTCCATGCATATGACCATGCACCGGGACTGGCTCACTGATGTCGCACCTTCATCTGTAACAAGCATAAAGATCGCGAATAACAAAGCTTTAAAGGTTGAATGCTGCGGTAATGTTTGTATTAAGGTAAATGCAAAAGATGGCAGTACTGACCTATACAGGTGAGAAATGTTTTGTATGTGCCAGAATTAAAAACAAATTTGCTGTCGGTTAGCAAGATAATTAAGAGTGGATGTAAAGTAATATTCAATAAATATGGCTGCGAAATTTACAATCCAAGTAATAAGCTAGTTGCGAAAGCTGAATTAAACAATGATACATACCTGTTAAATACTTGTAAATATCAAGATATGTAAGTAATGATGGCCAAGGCTGATGATGATACTTATCTGTGGCACCAGAGGATGGGGCACTTGAATTTCACGAGTCTTAATAAAATACCGAACTGTACTGAAGGCGTAAAGCTGTCACCAGAAATAGAAAAATCCGTCTGTGTGACATGCCTTGAAGGAAAGCAGACGAGAAAACCGTTCCCCACTGAAGGCTCCCGTGCAACCGGCTTGCTAGAGCTGATCCACAGTGATGTATGTGGACCGATGAAGCATACTTCTATTGGAGGGGCAAGGTATTTTGTGACCTTTATAGATGATTTTTCTCGGAAAGTACATGTATATTTTATTAGTAACAAAAGTGAAGTATTTTCGAAATTCTTGGAATTTAAGAACCGAGTAGAAAATGAGTTAAATAGAAAAATAAAAATTCTCAGAACCGATAATGGAACCGAATATAAAAATAAAAATTTGAGAATTATTTGAAGATGAACGGAATACTGCATCAGACATCCAATCCATATACTCCGGAACAAAATGGCCTAAGTGAGAGGATGAACCGAACTTTAGTGGAGCGTGCCAAATGTATGATTCTCAATGCCGAATTACAGATCACATTCTGGGCAGAAGCGGTTGCTACAGCTGCATATATTGTCAACCGTTCTCCAACATCCACTTTATCCGATGTTACGCCATTTGAGATATGGAGCGGAAAGAAACCAATCTGAGTCATATGAGAATCTTTGGATGTCCCGCAATGGTGCATATCCCTAAAGAAAACAGAAGCTAAGTTTGATGCTAAGTCACGCAAGTTGATTTTTGTTGGATATAGTGACAGCACTAAAGGATACAGATTCATAGATCCTGGAACAAAAAAAGGAATTATAAGTAGAGATGTTGTATTTCTTGAAGCGTCGATTAAGAGAAATAGAGTGCTGGAACCTGAAAAAGAAGAGATAATTAGTAAAAATAAATAGAGATAGAGGAAAATGAAAAGAAAACATGTAATGAAACAAAAGAAAAAGAGAATATTACCTCTGCGTGATGAACTCGAAGGCACTGCATCTGTAGAAAGAAATGATAATGAGATTCATAAAACCAGTGAAATGGAAGGTATTCAAAATATTTCTATTTCAGGTGATTCTGATGAGTTTGAAGATGTGAATGATGAAACATACATACCTGATGAGACACTTGACTTTCCACCGATGTTTGATATGACGTTGAGATCTCGTCAGCAAAATATGGAAGGTCAGAAACCCTTGTCACTAATATGTCAGAAATTGACTTATGAGGTATCTGAAAGCCGTCGACTTGAACATGTCAATAGAAGAAATTTCAGGCTAATGCGACTTAGACTAGGCCAATGATACTGAAGATCGAAGATCTATATCGGGCTATCTAATTTTATTTCAGAATGCAATTAGTCTTTCAGGAAATGCTGTATGTACACGCGCAGCAAGTATATTGACGTCCGCTACTATTACGTCAAAGAGAAGGTTGCTGCCAGACAGATCGTGGTTCATTATAAGTGCACTGCAGACATGGTCGCTGATGTTTTGACAAAAGGACTTCATCGACCAAAACATGAAAACTTCAGCTCATCTATGGGCTTGGTTCTAAAGCGTCTGCGTCCAGGAGAGGATGTTGGAAGTGTGGACGCCTACGCGATGTTGCTAGCGAGTGCTCCTGTCAAAAACAAACTTACCTGTCATTCTGTAATTCATTTATAATATCCTGAATAAATAGTTTACCCGGTCTTCTAGTCTTAATTTACGTTGCATCACTCCGGCCGACGCTTTAACTAATGACGCTCTCTCCGTCACAGATGTCTCGTGATCATATTTTATTTTTTATCTTTGGAAATGTGCTCCGTCCTGTAACATGTTCTCATCGATTTACAACCTTGTCGTTGAAGCCGATGTTCCTCTGTGTCACTGATTAAAATATTTAAGTACAGATTTTAAATGGATATTAAGTAAATGTCATTAAAATAAAGTAACAAAAAGGAAATCCAAAAAATTCAAATATACGTGTAATGTTGAAAACACTGAATAAAGCACATTAAGCTGTTGGTCTTGTGCCTGATGCCTCTTCGGTTGTGTATGTACCTATATGATATCTCATATATAATTTGAGAAGAATCGGTTGGAGGATAATGAAAATAATTATTAACCACAACCTGCTCGAACTCTAAAAGTGCTAATAACTTGTACTAGGTAACAATATTTTTTGGTTTATAGCATTAATATTTTTACCAGGCTAGTAATAGTAATTTACTTAGGCTGCGGAGAGGTACCGCTATGTGGAATAGGTTCGGGGGTCAAAGCAAGTATAGGTACTCATGTTGTCAAAGGAAGTACAGAACGGGCCTAGAACTGCACTTTTTCAAGTTTGGGTAAAGCTAAAAGCTCATACGTTAAATATAAATCCCCATATTGCATTCAAAGAAGCAAAGATTAGCTGAGCCTTCAGCTGCGTAATTAGGAAAGTGAACGGCGCTGAGATGTAGAGGCCTAGATTATTTACATGACAATGGATCACGATAACATCAAATGCCAACCCTTTATAAGGAAGCTTTGTCATGCTCTTTTTGTGAGCAATATTTACTTCGCAATTTCGCAAATCACAAGTGAGCGCAAACATTGACCCAGTAGGTACTTGCGTGGCTACCTACTTAATTATAATGCATACTATTCAGCTGGGATTATAATATGAATTGCGTTATTTAAGTAATAGGAGGCAGATGAGCAGACGGATCACCTTATGATAAGCGATTGCCTTTGCTTAATAGCCACCCGTATCACCAGTGCTTTATAAAGGTGCGTCTAGCGTAGCACATTTTATAAACTAGTCTGATAAAAAAATATAATAGACTTTTCCTCTGTCTTCTTCTTTCAAGATCTTAGGCGATTTAGATATCTAACATTATCATTTATCTGTTCGCCAAAAAGCTTTTAAAAATAGATTTACCCTTCCACAGGTAAGCTGGGGGATGTTCGTTCCGGTGAGCGAGCGCGAAATAAAGCGGATCGACAAAAGCGGCGTTTCGTTAAGTGTTTCTCGATTTACAAGGCGCGGGTGCTTCCCTCTGCTCGCGCTCGCGGCTCACTCCGGGCCTTGCGGGACCGCGGCTGAGGCTCGCGATAACAATGGTTCAATGCGGTACCTACGTTTTTGCCTCTCAACTTCTCAAGTTGATATGACATCACAAACCTTTAGTGCTCGTCTAGTTTTGCTCACGTAGAATCTGGTTTGGTTCTGTTTTCCACCCATAAGTCCGTGTAATCAGAGTACCTTTACCTAATGAAACTCTTCCCATACAAAATGAAAATATACCTGTCGCATCCAATCAATAATCACGCAAAGTGGATGTACAAGACACCTACTGTGGTAAACATTCGAGTACGTGAGTTGGCCCTCAGACAAGATCTAGGCAACATCATTTACCATTAAGTGGACAACGGACTAGTAATGTCTGGCTGTTCTAAATAAAAAAGTCGTTCTAGTCACAATCTACGTCCGCACAAATGGAGGTATGGCCATGAAACCAAACCCTCGAGCGAAACTCGTGAAACCTTTTTACATATTGCAAAAGTTAGATTGAGTATTCACAACATGTCCGATAAATGTAAAGGTAATAAACTAGTAACAGAGTGTAAAGCCGCAGAATAAATAATCGCAAAGGTAGAGCTGCTAGTATTGATTAAAATATTCATTTTGAACCAATTTAAAACTGTCAACGGAGACGGGAGAAAAATGTTATACATGTAAGTATATCATTCTCACGCATATGTCAGCTGTCTTGACAGCAGTAGAAACCTAAATATTTTAATTAACCGAGTAAATCAAGTTAAACAAGCAAGCGCCGCCCGCGCATGCTCGCTGCGCGCGCACTCACTGGCAGCGGCCCTCGCTAACTACCGTCAACTGTCACACTATGAACATACTGACAATTTAATTTTAATTGGCTTGAGCATTAACAATTAGGTCACAATAAAATAAGATCTGAGAAAGTTTAGAATTAATAGAAGAGCCGAGATCAGCTTCATAACTTTAGAATCCTGCAATTAACAGTTTTCTAAGAATTTTAATAGATTTAATACAAAGGCAGCAACCCGGGAAAATTGATTCTTCCTGTAGAATTACTATTAATTAACTTAGAAATAATTATAAAATTGCACTTTAATATTCAGCAACGACAAAAAACAGAAGAAACGGACAGCGTTTCGACTGTTACTCTAATAAAACGAGGGGTTTTTTATGGTATAGGCAGGCAGACAGGTGGACGGATCACCTGATGGTAAGCGATTACCGCCGCCCATGGACAGCCTCAGCACCAGAAAAATTGCAAGTGCACCGGCGACCTTTTAAAAAGGATTACGCTATCCCTTTGAAGGATTAAGGAAATTGAATTGAAGTTATAGTAAATGTATTGAAGCCTCATAGTAGTAAGTACGCATAAGCATTGGAAAACTTTTTAAACATAACATGTTATGTCTAAAAACCTACATAAATTGATGTTCAGCTAAATAGTAAGTACAAATAACAGTAGTACTACCTATAACGAGTTCCCTCCCGTTTGCATTAATTCTAGAACCTAAAGACTATAATTGCATTTCGAAATTAATTTAAGTTGGTGTTCTGGTAGCAAAGTTGACGCGCAATGTTTTTGCTTTCAGCTTTAACAAGATCCATCTTGTGCAAGCTTCTCGCCGACATTTTTAATAAACAGCTTCGTAGAAGTCATAGCGGGTCTTATTAGTTCCAAGTCATTGGAGATAAAAACTAGCAGCAAGGTCCGGTCGGGCGCGCGAAGTGGGTCACGCGCAGCTGGAGTGGACTGCGGAGTTATTCGCTAATAACTGTCCTCGCAAATGAATTCCCGCGCGGAGCCGTCCGCGTCCGCGCCCGCACATAGTACACTCAAGCTGATTCTACTTCGAACCACAACGTCACAAATCCGGACAGAGCTATTACTAAAGCATCAACCTATATACTATCACACTGCAGGGCCAAGGCCTCCATCATAGAAATCTATATCACTAAGCTATGATGGCATTAGGCTTAATCAGTACGCTTGATCACAAACCCGAGCTATGTTCGAAAAATTCGAAACATACTATTGCTCAAACTGGGAATCGAACCCGGGACCCCAAGATCACGGCTCTGTACTTAAACCACAGGACTAACGGGGCGTTGATCTACAACTTACAGTCTTCTAAACTATCTCTTAGCCACAGTTTATCCCTTTGCAATCAGTCAGATGGATAAATTAGTATTAGGAATCCAAGGTAAACCTCACCGCCGCGCCTATATAGTAGGTTTCAGTTTCTGAGTGGAGCTTCTGCTCAGGTGAGTAGGTGAGTCACGCTTCGGCATGAATGAGTCGGTTGCACCGGAGTAATATCACGGACTCAGAGAAGATCGGCGTGAAGCAGCGCCTGCGCTATGTTTACTACTACTTAAATCGGACTGTTTTAAAATAGTCTACTATTAATAAATAATAAAATTCTATACACATCGACAAGGCTTACATACAAACCAAATAGTAAAAATACTAGCGCGATACAATCGACGCCCAGCGCCATCTATTAGTAGATAGAGGAACTATTGTCCTGAATCGAAGGGTAAACGTAAGGGTGGCCCACTAATAAAGGTATAAAAATTACGATTATGCACGCGTTGATGTCTTTTTAAGGGCCAGTGTATTATGTGCAATTAAAAATCAGTTTAATTTTAATATCATGCACATTATACAATATAAATAGCTAAATTCATCATGTTTACGTCGTCTGGTGTATGTCGGAGAGGAGTTGCGGTGGCCTACTTCCCTGCGAGTACTGCGGCGGTCGCGAGCGCATTAGCATGCGCCGCGGCGACGCGCGCCAGAGAATGCGCCTGCACTACATTCACACGACGCAACCACATAATACTGGACAATCATTGCCTATTTCACGCATTAGTTAATATTTTTTGAGAGTGGTTCACATCCGAGCATACAATGCATTTATCAAATCTATGTGTATGTTTCTACCATCAACTCGGCGGTGAAACCACCATTCCGTCGTGAGGAAAGCAGTTTAACGTTTCGGGTAGTTCTCTGAAACGTGTAACCATGGTTCAGCTGGTTAAGTTCTCTTGTTAAAGGGTTGCGAAGGTCAAACGGCAGTAAGTTGCTTCTTTGTAATTACCAGATAGCATCCTGAGTCATGCGGTTAATTTTAAAAGAAATATTTACGTCGATACATGAATGACCTTATTTTAATAAGGTTTAAAAAGAAAGTTTAAAAATATTACTTGTGTACATATAAAGAATTTGTGACACATAAAAATAACACAAAATTGTTCTTCAAATTTTCTCGTTGCGTTGTAACTAACTTTTATAACGGGAATAACCGCGACGTTATGATATGACCCCATGGTGATCCATATTCTATTCCAACTATCTCAGGATACTTAAATGATATAGACTGCACCTTTTGGTATTTTATGTTTTTGTCCTTTGGTTTGTTTAAAAGTGGTTTCCAAAAGCAAGGCAGTTAACAATTTAATGGCTTGTCATAAAAAGCTCATAATACCTAACTAAACCACTTTCTTACTTTTAACAAATAGGAGAAACAACATTTGTGTAGCAACTGCGGGCGGAGCAGTTCAAAGGATGATAAATGTAATCAATATCAAATAATGAGAATCTGCGTTATTTGAGCCTATCCACGAGAGTCCAAAAGGAACGTTATCAAGATATTTAATTTAGTCATTCTAAGTATTTTTCTTTGTTACGAGTAGGTTCGATTAGTCTCAAACCCTACCTGGGGGACAGAATAATATGTTTTGGGTAAGCACACTGAGATTACCGTACTTTAAGTGTGCTTACGTTATTCGCGAAACGCTCAAGTAATCGCTCTAAAGCCGATATACATCTTTCAATTTCTCGATCTCTCGCCG
Source organism: Cnaphalocrocis medinalis (assembly GCA_014851415.1). Lineage (NCBI taxonomy): Eukaryota > Metazoa > Arthropoda > Insecta > Lepidoptera > Crambidae > Cnaphalocrocis > Cnaphalocrocis medinalis. The sequence goes on from CM026292.1 coordinate 6,212,618, forward strand.
GCCCCATCGATCACCCCTCCATGTACAGTCACAGCCGAGTGCCGCACTCAATTACCAGCCTTTTCGCTTTTAAATACTGACACGAATATTCGTTACCCGTATTGCCGAATACGTGTACTTGAAGACGTTTTAATAAGCGGTATAATAGTGACTATCCATCAGAGGTGTAAGCGGCCCCGCGCGGCGGCCATCTGGTGTACTCAATCAAAGGCTCTCGCGTCATACGCAAAGTAACTACATCCATTAATCATCGTGGTTCAACGCGCCCACTATTCATTTTATTTTGTTAGTTGTTTTGATAACAATTTTCGCACCCGAAGTTCGCGAGTTCACGGCGGCCTTTGTAAACTTGTTTGTTGTTCAAGTTTTTTATCGTAGGCGAAACTTAATTGTTCGGTCCACATACCGCCATCGATATCAATAAAAACATCTATTATTAAGGATCACTATAAATGTAGAGTTATTCAGCCGATCGTAAAGTTTATTACTTCTCTCCCTCTCATCATAGCGTATAATTAATTCCCAGCTGCGTCTAAAGATGGCTTTGGAGCCCGGGGTACGCTTAGACCATGATCCAGGATTTAGGGAGTCTGGTTATTAGTAGGTAACGATTGCCGTCTGACCTTCACAATCCTTTAAACTCCCATAAACCTTTATAAAAGAGTTTAATATGTTTGACTTAAATTGAATTAATCCAGGCAGGAAACTGGCGTCAATCTGCTCAAAACTGAGACAATCGGCGACATCTCATATCGCATTCTCATTCACTGAGGATCAGAGTAATGATTTGAGGATCAAAGTAAGATGGTCCGACGACATCAAGGTTCAAGCTGGGGCAGTAGCGTGGTCTAGGAAGATCAACACAGAAGATATTGGAGAGAAATTGGATGGGCATATGCTCTGCATCAGTAGGCAAATACAAGCTGCTGAACAAGAAGAAGAAGAGTTAGTAAGAAAGCACGTTTGTGCGCACTCACAGCGTCTGCAGGCGGTGCAGCGGCGCGAGCGCGTGCGCGGGCAGCTCGCGCAGGTGGTTGCGCGCCAGGCGCAGCGTGCGCAGCGCGCGCGCGCCGCTCAGCGCGCCCGCCTCCACAGACGACAGGAAGTTGTCCTCCACTGACCTGCAGGACAAATACTAGTTTCAACTTTATTTACTCCGGATTACAGTCTAAATATTAGTTCCAAGTTCCACATTGATGATGCCTTCTCACCCGATTTAGCCACAGTAACCACTTTGCGTAAAATCGGTACCTATGTTATATTTGGAGGCTAAGGTATTCCTGCCCTTTGGCGTACTTTAGCCAGTCTCATCATGACATGGACCTCAAATCAATAGCATAGCCTCAAGCAGCATAAGCATTCGTCTTATGGGTATCCGAATCAGCTAAGAAACTGGTTAAGGTAAGGGCTAGTCATGTAATGACAGTCTTATGAGCAAAGTCCTAATCCAGGCAGCAGATACAATAGATAATCAATTGTTTATAATTTTAAAAAGGATTTTGGACCTTACAACTTAAGGTAAGTGGAATCCCCTAGTGGATCTATAAACGCATACTCCTCTTGTATTATTTCAATATTTCCACAGCTGAAAATGGAACTGGTAAAACTTTCAGATTTTAAAAGGGAGTGATTAAGCGGATTCCTTTTGACCCTAAATCTAATTCTAGTGTAACGATTAGTAGCTACAACATCGCAGTACAAAGACGATGACTTGCTTGAGGACTTAATGCGTCAAATGACTTGCCAATCCAATTTACAATCCATGTGACTGAATGCTGCGCAGCGTGCCAAACGTTCATTCATAACCATCGTTAGCCTACATTGCTAAGAATCTGTGTTAAACTAGATGCCACTTAACAACAATGCTACCGTAAAATAACTTTGGTAACAGCAATTTGATTTTACGTCTATGGCGAATCGCGTACTAAACAGGGGGCGTATCACGAAACCGTCCCGTTACCAATGAGTACCTACTATGTACCTGTCACATTCAAAGATTTAAATCTTTGGTCACATGAGACGCACAGCGCGTGTGATCGGAGCGGGTGCATTCGGTCGTGAATTCCGTGTCATTTTAGGTCCTCAGATATGAGCATAAGATAGAGACTATACGGAACGTGTGGTGGGAGAGACACGATGCCTTGAACTGCTTGCAGCATAATACAACGAATTCGATTCGATATCCATATCAGCTAGACCCGACCTTCTGTGTCTTAAGTGGTGTCTAGGCGGTTTTCATCAAGTATTATTAATTACATCCACAACACATACTAATTAAAAAATAATTAATCAGCGGGTATGACGAGACCTTAACCTTTATATTTCAATCAAGAAAGCTCTCATTGGTTATTCAACGCTGTCACTTTGAATAAACTTACATAAGCGAATGCGTCGCGAGCGTAACCTACAATCGTATGGTAATCACCGGCGGTATCTGGTGCACTTCGTGCGGCGAGCGCAGGCTGCGCACGGCGCGCCGTCATTCCGCCCGTGTGCATAATCGGTGCGCTGCCATTTTAAGCTTCTTTAACACTTTAAGTCTTAGTACTAAGCTAAAGGCTTTCTTTGGTGCTATGGAAACAACGAAGGGTTACCAAAAACGGACCATACGACAGATGATCTGTACATGACTCAAACATTGGTGTTGGTGCGAGGAATAGAACCTAGCGATGCTTGCGTCTCAACCGGCGCTCAGATTACGGAGCTAAACGGAGGGTTATAATGTTTCTTTAGCCTTCATTGTGGATTGATTTAAGAAACGTGCTGACATTAATTACAGAGTCGCGCCGCACGATCCATCATGAGATCCGTCGACGGCAGCGGTTTTCAACTCTTCATAAAACCTCAAGACTAATAACCGATAACTAATATTGGTCATAAAACTGTAGGCATTTTAGTTTCAACTCATATCAATTTTATTGAGTCTTTTTACGATGATAGCCTATGGTAGTTTAGTGGATAAAAACGTGCCTGTTACTCGTATATCCAATATTAGTAGTATTATGATTCTGAACTTGTAACCATCCAGTTGATTTGGTTCCTCTTTCTAAAGGTTGCGAAAATCAGCCGGCAATCTCTGTATTCCAGACTTAATTCTAATCCTCGTTCATCATCATCATCATCTTAGCAACATCAGGTATGATCGAGGTCAAATGCTTGTATGTCATGATGATATAAAAAAGCATGTGCTGCTCCCAGGTTCCAAAGGAACGGTTTTGGTCCCAACTGGGAAAGACCTACCAAGCTTTTGTATTTACTCGCAGTATGGAATTCGCTTGAATTCTAATAAATAAAGCGGTTTGTTTTTATTTGTTCCATTAACCCGTCCGTACACATTGGTGACGCTGGGAGCCGCGGCCATTGGAGGAGAACATAATAGGAGATCGCGCCGTATTGCGCATTGTGGACGCGACGTGAGCCGAAAGCGAAGCGAGCGGAGCGAGCGGCCGCCGCGAGCGCGGGTGACAGGTTCATCTGAACATCTCATGGTGGTCTCATATCGATACCTGAAATCTCAAAGGCGTATCACCAAATCATCATTTTTCAGGAGAGCCGAAACAAAAAAAAAATCCAAGAATTAAATTCATAACTTTTAAAGTAATAATGCCATATAAATGAAATTTGGATGTTATTATCGAGTATCGAGAGCTTTATAACACAGTTATATGGTATTCAAAATACAACCAATGTTTGCCAAACTGATTTGTGATTACGCCAAAAAAATATTGACAACTTGGGCCTTTACGACCTAAAAAAAAGGCTGTTTTGCAATAAGTTATGGGTATAATGGCGTTACGACTTGAAAAAAAAAGGCTATTCTGCTCTATGCTATGGTGTAACAGCCTAGTTAACTTATAGAAAAATGCATTTTAAAAAGCAATTTTCGGTTTTTTATAAGTAAAAACACTATGAGGAAGATACAAATGAAGAGACAAATACGGGTAGTTTCATTATTACAAAATTTATGGCAAGTACAGAAATGAAAACGATTTTATTATTTCAATTATACAAACGCAATCATTTTAGTTTGAAATTCAAACGAAAGTTATTGAGTTCTATAATTTTGTTTTGTTTTTAAATTAGTATAAACAATATCTGCATCGACAGGACTTTTACTTAGAGCTTAAATTTTAATAAGTCTTCTACGAGTACAGCAGCCTTTATCGCTTTCCATCCAGAACGGAATCAGAATCACACAACCCGTAAATTCCGTCTGCACCCAGCTTGCTCGGTATTCCAAGCAGAATTATTTGCCATCGAACAAGCATGCATATAGGCGTTAAACGATAGATGCCAAGCTGTGACTCTTTTGTGCGATAGCATGTCCGCCTTATATGCTATCAAGGACAGGAGCAATACCAACCCAATGGCGTGCTCCATCCAAAAATACGTTCATGCTATTAAATGCAAGCAAAAATCCATCCACAGCCTTTATCGCTTTCCATCCAGAACGGAATCAGAATCACACAACCCGTAAATTCCGTCTGCACCCAGCTTGCTCGGTATTCCAAGCAGAATTATTTGCCATCGAACAAGCATGCAAATAGGCGTTAAACGATAGATGCCAAGCTGTGACTCTTTTGTGCGATAGCATGTCCGCCTTATATGCTATCAAGGACAAGAGCAATACCAACCCAATGGCGTGCTCCATCCAAAAATACGTTCATGCTATTAAATGCAAGCAAAAATCCATCCAATTCTGCTGGGTCAAGGCTCATATCGGTATAGATGGGAACGAGGCAGCGGACGCAGCAGCAAAAGCGGCGGCCGAAGCTAGGACCGCATACTCCTATACTAATACCTCCTAACAGTTATTTATTTTGTTTAAATTCTTAAAGTAACTCGAGTCGTAAACGCCACTGTTACACATATTCTGTCCTATACGCCTCATTCGATAGTCAGTATTTTTCACATCATTATAATTTTAACTGGTGTATCGACCGAAACCTTAATAATGAATTTTTAAAGGTATTTACGACTAAAAAAACTTGTTTATCGACGGTAAACACGTGGGCTGTAATCACCACTTTTTTGCGAATTTTAAAACTTTGATAATACAGATCGAAAGAGAAAAAAAAATGGAGTAAGATAGCATTCAAAAGTCATTTTGGCCAAAATGGTGATTACGCCCTTTGAGATTTAAGGTATCGATATGGTACCTACATAGCCTGGTTAAAGGTTAAGTTGTATCTAGGCGGTTTTCATCACGTATTATTAATTACATCCACAACACATACTAATTAAAAAATAATTAATCAGCGGGTATGACGAGACCTTAACCTTTATATTTCAATCAAGAAAGCTCTCATTGGTTATTCAACGCTGTCACTTTGAATAAACTTACATAAGCGAATGCGTCGCGAGCGTAACCTACAATCGTATGGTAATCACCGGCGGTATCTGGTGCACTTCGTGCGGCGAGCGCGGCTGCGCACGCGGCGCCGTCACGCCGCATAATCGGGGCGCTGCATTTTAAGCTTCTTTACTTTAAGTCTTAGTACTAAGCTAAGGTTTTCTTTGTGCTACGGAAACAACGAAGGTACCAAAAACGGACCATACCATATATCTGTACATGATCAAACATTTGTGTTGGTGCGGGAATAGAACTAGCGATGCTTGCGTCTCAACCGGCGCTCAGATTACGGAGCTAAACTGGAGGGTTATAATGTTTCTTTAAGCCTTCATTGTGGATTGATTTAAGAAACGTGCTGACATTATTACAGAGTCAGTCGCGCACGATCCATCATGAGTCCGTCGACGGCAGCGGTTTTCAACTCTTCATAAACCTCAAGACTAATAACCGATAACTAATATTGGTCATAAAACTGTAGGCATTTTAGTTTCAACTCATATCAATTTTATTGAGTCTTTTTACGATGATAGCCTATGGTAGTTTAGTGGATAAAAACGTGCTGTTCAATATTAGTAGTATTATGATTCTGAACTGTAACCCATCCAGTTTCGATTTGGTTCCTCTTTCTAAAGGTTGCGAAAATTCAGCCGGCAATCTCTGTATTCCAGACTTAGATTCTAATCCTCGTTCATCATCATCATCATCTTAGCAACATCAGGTATGATCGAGGTCAAATGCTTGTATGTCATGATATAAAAAAAGCTTGTGCTGCTTCCCAGGTTCCAAAGGAACAGTTTTGGTCCCAACTGGGAAAGACCTACCAAGCTTTTGTATTTACTCGCAGTATGGAATTCGCTTGAATTCTAATAAATAAAGCGGTTTGTTTTTATTTGTTCCATTAACCCGTCCGTACACATTGGTGACGCTGGGAGCCGCGGCCATTGGAGGAGGAACATAATAGGAGATCGCGCCGTATTGCGCATTGTGGACGCGACGTGAGCCGAAAGCGAAGCGAGCGGAGCGAGCGTCCGCCGCGAGCGCGGGTGACAGGTTCATCTGGCGGTTTTAATGTACCTCTTGAGATACGTTGTATGTATCGGGTTAATAAGACTTGTGTTGACAAAGATTATTGGCAACGGCCACAAACCATACTCCTAATAATTTAATAATTGTCTGTGTTTTTATTTTGATATGTCTTTTTGACTAAGTCTAAAGCAATGAACGGCGTGCCAGTAAAAATCTTTTATTTCTACTAATTTGGCGTTGCGAATACCTACTCAACAATCTAAATTAGTATTGTTGTAATTAGTCTATTTTACTTTTCATACAGAACCACAAAACCAATTGCTAAGTGGTTATACGCAAATAAACTGTATTGGCCATTTGCGTTCTAAGCTATTAACACCATCTGCGATATTAGGTACCCAGTTTCCATTTCAATTCAGATATTTTGAGCTCTCCATCAAGTGAATGCACGTCCATTTGTCGCATCCGGATCGGGCGACCCAGTAAACTGTTGTTTTAGTCCAATAAGTGATTTTGTACACGTCCGTATCTGAAGGTGGTGGTCGCGGCGAGGATGGGCGCCGGCGACCTCGGCGCTTATTGCGATACGCGAGAGCCGCGGGCGGCGCTTGCGACACTCGCGAATTTAGGGGATAACGGACGAGGCGAGGCCCTCCGCAGATATTACACGATAACGTAATGGCAGTAAAGAAGACCTCTGGGCGAGGACTCAGAAATAAAAGACTCGCACGATACGTTCGTAATTTGAACATGCTGAAGCTATGAAAGCTGTAAATAATAGTAGAATACATTGCAAAGAATAGCTATACCAAAAATAAAAATTATCAGCAGACTATAGTCAACATTTCTCGAGAATGGATTAACAGAAAAAAATCAATAAAATACGTCACCTACATGGCTACATCTCAAAACGTGATTGACAATATGGGTGAACCGGTTGTTACCTCACTGGCGCGTGGCCCAGTGTGCCGTGTTCGCGAATATTTCGCAAGTGGCGTGCGAAAGCTGCGCCCGCGCCGCTCGCACGACCGGTCGCCGGCGCAGGCTTAAATCACACTTGACATTTCATCCATCCATCTACCATCCATCATCGTAAGGTAATATCGCGGTTATGATATCGATTTGCATCGTTGATTGAAGGTTGAACTCTACAAGTAAAAAATTTCGCAATGAAACTTTGGCTCATTTCATATAGCTATCAAAATCTTTGCGAATCTATGCATTCGACGTAGTTTAGGTTGGTGCAAACGGAAGATATTAAGTGAGTTAATTATTTATTTTATTCTTATTATTATTTATTTATTTATTCTTATACTCGATGCAGATTAGCAACATCGATTCAAAATTAGTAAAACGTTGTGAAGCCTATCTGTCCGTAATCCGGCAAGTCGAGCGCCAAGCAAACTGTGCCTACCACCTTCTCTGGATTAATTATACGCCAGGTCCTTCACTCGCAATTGAATGAAGCCATTAAATGTTCATTAATGGAGTAGGACGAGCGTCTGTATTTAAACCCTAATGGTGAGCTCGACACAAACACAACCAGCAAATTTCGCCGGGTACTAACATTTTGCTATATTACTAAATTTGGATATTAAATATAAATGTATTTATTTAAATTTATACACAAAGTCCCGCTTCCTCTCTCCTAAATTTTGTAGTGCTCTAACAAGTTCTATATAATGAGTTCTATCTGATAATATGTTACCTACATAAGACCACCTCATTGTACCATATGAAATGCAATAAATTAAATAAAGTTATGAGTATATCACCTAATGACACATGCAAGTCAAAAATGATTCAGTTCAGAGCTAGTTCAACAGAGACAGATACAGTCGCCGACCAGCACCCAGAACCAGAACGCTGCAGCAGACGTAGGTCGGCTATATCTTCGCTCTACGTTGAATCAGACAGACTGATGCAAGGTGGAACTTATACGTATAAAAGTTCAGTGCGCGCCACGTAAGCAAATGTAAGGTGGAACACCCGGCACAATGGATTGACGATTTGGAGGGATAAGAAGAAGATAGTGGACGAAAGTTTGCTTTATCTAATAAAGGTCCTATCCATGGTGAACTGGATGACCAACGCATGTATGCAGATACATTTGATATTCTAAGGAAGTGAAATGCACGGGAAAATGCAACAGAACCGACTAATTAAAACACATACGTCTAGCTGGTGTAAACTTCGGCTAGTCTCCCTCGCCGCAGCCATTCCTAAGATGCCGCAATTACAGGGGCAATTAATTCACGCTCTAGCAGCGCGAGCGCAGCGCGGGCTAAATCCGGCGCTAGTGCGCTGCGACAGATTTACCGCCGCGTCGGCGCAGGGCAGCGGCGTACTCTTGATGCGTGCACTCTGACAAATCGCTTTGGGAACTTGTCTGTAATCTTCATTTCCTTTAGCGTCTCAACTACCTAACTGATAATCCTGTTGTGACATATTTTATTTCCTTGCACTGATCCAGCGAAAGAGACTGAATGGTGAGCAAAGAATATACGATACATAAGAATATACATGCAAGATTTGCATAATCATCCATCCAAATTCCAAAGCGACATCCGTCCTTCGCAACCCTTAGACAGGACAGGCGGGAACCATAGGTACCAACTGAATCATAATTACTTACACATTCAAATTTTTGAATGAATAATTTTGAGGTTTTAGAGATTGAGAAATTTATCCGAAGCGTGCAAGTTTCCTCACGATGTTTTCCCTCACCGTCGAGCTGATAGTAGAAATACGCGTTACCTAAGATCTCCCGTTAAGAAGGCGCCTATTCTTAACCAATGAGCTACCTTCGCTTTTATCCTCATCTCGCATCAAATTATGAATATCTCAAAAAACAAAGTGTTGAAAGCAAAGGCTAGTAAACACTTTAGCAAGGATCCGAGGCCGGCCCACGCGCAGCGACTAGTGCCCTGCGTGCGACACTTGAGATACGGGGATAATAGCCGAATATCGAGGACACGCCGTCGATATGTTAGCTTCGCAATGATAAATGTATTCTTTCTCCCAGTTTTTACAACACGTATTTTCTGTGTCTCGTCGGAATTGCAAAGCGAAGGTCAGAGAACCTTTAATAACTTGTCATCGATACATTCCTTTAATATACAGTTGCGTCATTTATTTTACCGCTTATGGTCCTTCGAGGATGTTACAGAATCGATAGTTATCGTATCTTGCATGTCGTAGGTTTTAACGATTTAGTAAATTTACAAACGTTAAAATCGTTTGGATTTATTGGTTAGTTTACTAAAAACAAAGTGCTTGTCGTTAAAGCCATCAAAATAAGCAATAGTACTAGCACGTTATTACTTAAACTATGTAATATGAACAACATAAGTAGATATTAAAATAATATTCGAAGAATAAAACGGCAAAGATTTGGATACAAATTGGCTTAAGTATTTTATCGCACCTAACAAAGGATTTTAACGCGATAAACGTTTATAGCTACACCGGACTCGATGTAGATACATACGGGACACAGGCTCCCGAGTGGGTGCAGCAGTGCGAGCACAGTGTTATTGTATCGGCGGATCAATACCAGAGGTGCCGAGCACGGGGCGCCAGCACCCACCAAACAATAACCTTTGACGCTATTCAATGTCTTTATGCAGTGATTCTTTTTATTTGAGGCTTTTAGAGCTGGTTCTACGATTCTTACTTAGTTTCAAGATATTTTTAACCGGCTTGCTTGCGGTTTGCTTCACAATGCAGTTGCAGTGGTCACATTATTGGTATACAAGTATTAGCACACGGTAGGTAATTGAAGTGGAAACAGATGGAAGTATCTTTCGAAACGTCATAATGATAACATGGAACACGTTTGTTGACTATTTCATGGATGCAGTGTGTGTCTCAAAGATTCTGGATCCTTTAAATTTAGGACGGTGCCTATTCAATGTTTCCGTTTTTAAAGAAACTTTTCCACGGACTACGGGGAACGAAAGGTTTGTGGATCCCGTTTAAAACTTTGCGATCTGACCCGGTCGTTTAGAGCGCGATCGGCTCCCAGATTGTTCGCATTAACGATGAGGCGGCATCTTGTCCCGTGACTTGGCACCCGCGAGTCACTTGGCGAGGCTCGGCCAACGTCCACGCGGGTCTGGGCGCTCGCGGATCGATCGCCGCAGACGATGCACCCGGCTCCGCGCCGCGAGGCAGGCGGCACGCAGCGACCGCCCGATACTAGCCCTCACGGCTCTCGGTACGTGCGACGCGGCCCTCCACAGCCCGCCGGCGACCTACCTACCTAGCGCTCGGGCTATCTAGGTATTGAACTGTCTAACACGTCCAATCTGTGTCCGTTTAATTAAACACATGATTATACTGTGTATGTAGCCTCAGACAAAGACGATATTAAAGGAAAATGAAGTTATACAGAATAAGGTCATACATAAAACTACCTGTCAAGTGCTAAATTACCCCAGTAAAAAACAAGAAATGACTCAGATCTAAAATTCTGTTAAGACCTATGGTTCTTAAGACCTAACTGGTTTTCCACCAGTATTTACCGTATTCGATTCAGACTATATTTGGCGAACCTGTTATGTCTCTACGTAATAAGTTAAGGGTCGTAAGAAATGGCAAAAGATCGTTGCTATATTTTGTTAACAGGCTCAAGACGATTCCTTTGTATAAAGTGCAGCGCGGTGCAAGTTGGCCGATTGTCCGGGAAACGGGACGCAAACCCGCTCGCTTTTCGCTTGTGTAGTCTTGAATGAGTCATTGAACTAAAACTACGTAAGTAATATTGTTACTTGCGTAGTGGTGGTTCAATTTGAACTACAATGAGTTCAAATTATGGACCGATTTGCCTCATTCACTCATTTATTACCCACCCACTTAAATTCAGTAGGTTCTAATTCAAATTGGAGATAAAGAGTAGAAAGAACAGATGAAATTGATAATAATATCGAAAGATAAAGAAAAAAAATCCGAAACCTCTTAAAAGTAAGTAATTACCTACTGGCTTACTTTTTCTCACACTGCAATAAAAATACGAAAGGAGTGATGATAATAAAACTTGAATTACCTACCGGATAGGTAGTAGTTGAGTGATACTAAATGAGTCGAGAGACGATTGCTCAAATGAGCTGCATCAATATTTTCCCTGAATGAAAGGTTTTTTTAAGTCTTGCTCCAGCAACTTCAGATTCAAAGGGCTTATGACGAAACGCAATTCTCGATGGAATCTTTCTCTCCGTCCCTTTAACATGCGCTGATCGTCTCTTTTGTTTAGCTATACGACAAGTAAATACTTAGTTACGGCTCGGGTTCGCTGTAGGCCCTCGGCAATCGGTGCCGCGTGTGACGTCACTACCGCGCGTGTGACGTCACGGCACGCGGCCGCTCACATCTCTAGACAAACTAAACTTGACGCGGGAGCTTTCAGTTTCGTTATCATGCGAACATGATGAACTAGCGGTGTTATCAATATTGTATTTGAGATTGTTATTGATGTCTTACAGCTCAGTAACGCAGGATTTATCTATCTAGTAGTAAAATAGTCATAGTCATAATATTTATTGCTTTCATGTAGTACAGTAAGGTCTTTACATAAAATATACAGTCCTGGACATGAACCCCGACATAAATAAATTACGCTAGTTAAACAACGCATTTTTTGTGCCAGACATATTCGTTTCCAAGTTGATAAAATAAGGTATGAATAAGGATTGATTCATAAGTCTCAGAAAGTCAATAGATTGAAAAGGATAATAAGTTCCTACATACAACTGCACATAAACAGCGATGCTAGCTAACTAGTCAAAGTGCCAAATCAATATTTACTAACAGTCCGGCCTTTACGAACAAAACCAACTGAAACCAATTGAAATGTCATCGACTTCGGCGTTCATTTGGAATCAAGTCGTGTGACCGCGGCCGGGGGCGGAACGCGTTGTTTGCTCGCCGGCGCCCGCGCGCCCGCGACACCGAAATATGGCCGCTCTGTTTACCAAGCCTTTATCCAGCCCCCAAGTTATTTATTATCATTTCTTAAATAAGTGAGCCTATAGAATATCTTATATTTGCAGACTCGACGTTTTCATGCGTATATTAAAGTAACCAGGCCATCGGATACGTCAGCTTTCTCTAGCGCGACTCTACTTATTTTTTTCAGTAAATGGGTTCCAGATAATGTTGCCGACATTAATGGCATCTCCAAGAAGTAACGATCGACTGACTTAAGAGCATAAAAGTGTCGAGATTTTAGTACAAGAATATGCGGGTGTTTGAGACGGGATCCAGTTTAATCGGACTATAACGCGTCAGGAATTTTATTTTAGTCCTAAACGTCTGGAACGGTTCTCAAATACTGCTCGTTGCCATAAAATTATGATTACGACCGCATAAATTAAAAGTAATCTTAATGGAAACAACATTGCGTGGTTTCTCCGCGTCATTAATAGCATGTTGAATATATGTATGCAATAACGCGTAATGTTCGCGAGGTAACAGATGTTCGTGTTGGTACGCAGATGCTCATTTGTCCGCGCGGAGTGCGCCGCGCATCAACACCATAAATAACCTACACAAGTGCAAGGTACGAGTACATACATACATACATATGTAGGTATATCCTCACATGTGTCGGCAGGATATCATAACTTGCTTTTATTCTCGCTGAAAGCGCTGATAATTACACTTGACAGTTAACTATGTATTTTTATCACACATGATAAGATACTGTGCGCTACCGCGTACCATAATTATTCTGCGTTTAATGTCGTATCGTACCAGTAATATAAATTCAAGGAAACTGGTTCATGTATAAATGGTTATTATTTTTAACTATGTAGTAAGTGCCAAGATTACCAAATAAGAAACCTGGAATCTTATCTGATAGACCGTAGCATGGTTCCAGCTAAATGAAAGTTACGATATCGTAAAAACGTTGGTTTATTCTCAGACTATAATTTTCCCTTCTTGGCATATAACAAGTCATCATACTCGTATATTGGCAATACATGAGAGCAATTTATTATACAAAGTGTTATGTTATCGCCCTATTGTTATTTAAAAAAGATACACGCCTCTCAAAGTTGCGGAGCAAGGATACGAAAACTACTACCAACTATACCATATTTTCACATTTGTGGTTATTCGGTATCGTGTATTCTTTTATAAGGAAAAAAATATGTTACACCGCGGGGATATGAATGGGAGTTTGAAACAGATGTCTCGTGGCAGAAGTTTGTCGAATCGTCCCCTACTTCTTTGCCTCTGTATTGTTGCATGTTTTTCCTGTTTGTTATAAAGTTAATGTGCGACTACGAGTCGTAGGGGCACGCATTACCTTACCTAGTAGGTTACATACGATTAATGTATTTAAGTAAAAATTAGAACTGTCTACATTTAAAATATATACAATGGAACATTATTACCTACGTCTACATATCCTAATCTAAATACTTAAAACGTACGAATTCACTTATAAGTCCATTCTTTTCCAGCAAGTTACCGCTTTCAAAACCAGATTAGCAGTAAAGGTGCAGAGTTATTACTTAGGCAGTCGCCGAGGCAGGTGAGTTAGCGCGAACTAATATCGCAGATTGTGCGGAGCCGCGTGTCCGCCGCCATGAATTATTCACGGCGCGACGAGAGGTGCGACTGCGGCGCGACGCGCGACGCGACGAGTGCGACACTGCGACTGTGGCGCGACGCGCGACGCGACGAGTGCGACACTGCGACTGTAAGCTGCAGCTGCCATCGACTGTACCGAGCACTTAGGTGCAGGGAATCGGGAAAACACCTTTTCAGAGTTCAGTCTATTGATAAGGTTAGCCTATTAAAAGGGTTACCATATTGATGTAAATATTACCATTCTGTATCGCTGCGGCACACTTGAGCTTGGATACGTTCTCTAATTCACATTATTGATTGATTATTGTTGTACTTTTTCTATATTTTTCTTTTGTATGTATTTAAGAATGTATGCATGTGTGTCTTTTGATGCAACAAATAAATTGATTATCTATCTATCTATCTACCTGATCATATTGGTAACTCTATAAATAGTGTAGTAACTGCTTAATAAGTGTCCTAATGATTGACTAACTTTTTTCCATGCATTGATATGGTGGCACTTTGCGCGTAGAGATTTGCCACAATTAGAGAGGTGCGCCAAAAGAATCTTCTCGGGAGGTACTCACAGGTAGTGCAGGTGGTGCAGGTCGCGCAGCGCGTGCGCCGGCAGCCGCCGCAGCGCGCAGCGGTCCAGCCACAGCCGCGCCAGCGCCGCGCCGCCCAGCGCGCCCGCCGAGATCGACTCCAGCCGGTTCGACGATAGGTTTCTGTGTCAGAACAAGTAATACATTGAGTCGTTTAGCGCAATGGTTTGAGCGCCGGTTGAGGGTTCGATTTCCGCACCAACACAAATGTTTCTTGATGAAACAGATATTTGTGTTGGGTCTAGGTGTTTGTGGTTCCTTCGTTGTTTCTGCTTTCGTAACACATCGACCTCAGAGTGTCAGCTTTGAATCGCCTACTTATAGGGGTAAGCGTTACAGCTTATTTATAACCTTTTCTGGTCATCTGGTATTAAAAAGATAGGTATCGATCCTTGATAATCTGAAAAGTAGGAAGTTAACGTTTCTACTAGGAAAGTGCCTCTTAAATACCATTAATGTAATACAGGAGAAATAGATGCACTATCAAATTTACTAACGGGCTTAGTTCAAAACTCAGACCAGACTGTAAAATCATAATATTCTCCAATACCTATTAGGAGCAGAAAATCTAGTCCCATAGGGTCCATTAACTGCTATGTATGTAATCCGGATATTTTCGCCGCGGTGTAGAGGCAGCAGATTGTGCAGTGCTACCCCGGGCGCGGCACTTCAGGAGATATCTACGGCACACCGCAGTTGCCACAGGGCGAAAAACAAAACGGAATTCGCGATCGAGTCTTTATCCCCGTCCCTTTCACATGCGCCGTGCTCCTTTGCTTGGATGCGATAGGTATATTTTAGGAAGAGTTTCGTTATAGGCTCTCTGATGTCGGCGCTGATAATCCGCCGATCGTATTGGGGTCACGATCGCGACGACAGCGGTCGTTGTTTCTTGCGCAATTCGACAAAACAATACTTGTACTCATTTACAATTAGGGTCGCTGTCGGCGCGAGCGCAGTAATGCACACCGATAACTTATTCAGACGACGCACGGTGTAGGAGGTCTAACTTAAATGATAAATTAACTAACGAAATATAAATTGAGAGACCATGAATAAGGAAATTCAGTGACATTGTGCTGAATGCTGAGGGGGCGGGCCGTGAATACTATTGATAACAGGAAGGCTATGAATAATTAATGATAAGGTCTACACTAAAAAATCGTAATCAGTCATGTTTTTTTTTGCACAACGAAGAAGCACCTGGCCTTCATGTGATCTATGTATAATGAGTAAAGATAAGGCTAGAAACCCCAACTAAGAAAATATAAGTAAGCAATTTATATCAAACCAAAAGAATAGGACTGAAGTCTATTGCTCTTATTCCGGGATGTTAGAAAGTTCAATATGGTAAACAATCCGATTAAGTGTGAGTAGTGACACGAGGTCTGCAGCGAGCACTAGGCCAAGGCGACCGCAGATCGCATGCCCAAACTTGAAAATAGCTCGTCGAGAAATGTATGTCCACAACCAAATGCTTGGAATAAAGACACAGACGTGTTGTATTAATGAGCTGATCTGTTGAATTTGACTGGCATGGTTTTTTTTTACGCTATGCCTGCATGAATACTCGTATGTTACCAGTACCAGTAAGGTCCAGACAGCAAACTTAATAGAAAATCATTTGTTTTTGCCTTTTGAAAAGTTTCTGGTTCTTACAACGTCAAACAGGCTCGTATACAGAATAAATAAGCTTCAAACAACAAAGTTATCTGATTACTAAGTGCGACTACTAAATTACTGGATTGTACTAACTGCGATATCCGACAATACAGGAATTAAACAATTCTTAATGCGCTCAGACACTGAATAAGCATAAATGTTCATAACACAAATATTTGTCCATGGTGAGCATCGAACTCACACCCTCTGGCGTACGAGACAGAGTGGCTAGCGACAGCGGCACCGGGCCAGCCTGGTGATGAGGGTGATGATGAGGGAAGAGCACTCACAAGTCGCGCAGGCCGGCGGCGGGCTGCAGCGCGTCGCGCGGCAGGGTGCTGATGTTGTTGTTGGACACGTCCCTGCAACAAGCACACAACATTTTTCAACATGAACAACACACGTACAATGCTAATCACTAAACATAAGCATTATGTAACTTAGTTCGGACCTAGGTGGAAGTCCCTACATATATCCCTACATATGGAAACACTATGCAAAAACAATATCACAGCAGACAATATTTAGTACAATGGTCAATGATAATTAAGTACGGTTCACGTTTGCGACACATGGAGACAGAGAGAGATTGTACGGTGGCCCTCGAGATGTAGTACTGGCGAAGAATGAAAGCCATAAGCTGGATAGAAAAGAAAACGAATGACGAAGGTTTACAAAGAGTAAATGAGAAGAGTTCTTTGCTCAAAACTGTCGATAGCAGTAGAGGAAATATGATGGTATGGTACGAGCGTTATGATGACATTTTCATAAAACATTAGTTCTTAAATGTAAGGAAAAAGAGAAATGGAATGGAGGCTACTCCACTGCAAGGAGCAACGCTCTTAAATTAGAGTGAGAAAAAGGAAAAACTGTAAAGACCAAATGAAAAAATAAAATACAAATGTTGATGCAATCAAGTGAGTTACAATTAACTAACTAATTAATCAATGTGTCACTTGTATTTGTAGTGGCTGGGTAGTTATTTATTGCCTAACACTGGTTCACATAAATTAGCTTAATTTCATCCTCATAATCAGCCATACGATACATCCTGGTCAATAAATAAAAACTGAAACATGATAACTCACACATGACCGATTTCACATTGCCTATTTTTGCATTAAACACTGTAGTAGTAGCTACTTAATAAATGACTAATCAATAAACTGTGTAGTTTAAGTTAACATTCACATTTACATGTTAGTGTATCCGATTTCGTTTTATTGATCCATCCACTTCAAACGATTTTACGTGTGTTCCATCGTAAATGTTACAAGCTGGGGTGGTGAAAAGATATTTAAAATATTTCACTACCCTTCCACACTATGTTCCGTTTTACGCAATAACCAACAACAATAAGTCTCCGTTTGCTACTATTCTCTTACAGAGCTCATTTTATTAGAACGTACGAGTATGTCAATTGAATTTTTCTCCAGCATTTCTCGTTGAGCTACGAGTAAAAAGGATATCTAAAGTTTGTTCAAAAAAGGCAGGGTGCAAATACATATTTTTGAGGCAAATTATGACAATTGCGACAGTAAAACACCTATAAGTGGTGGAGAACGGCGCAGTCAGCGGCGGCGCGCCTCGAGGGCTCATAAAACGGGTATAAAGGCAAAAAATATCTCGTCGGGGCGATAAGGGCGCCCTCGGACCCGAGCGATGTGCGCGCTGCGAATGTGGCGCGTCGGCCGCGCTGCAGCTCGCCCACTTGCTAGCTTGCCGTACTCAACTCTATAACAATAACAATAACGGTGAACGATGTTGTGCACAGAGAGTTTACACAGAAATAACACAGCCATTTTGCCATGGCTGAGGATTTCAAGCGGTAGAAAGGTACATTTCTTGCTATCTTTTTGATTGTTATTTATCAGACTAAAGATAAGTGCTTCGAATCGCACCCGTATTTAACCAAAAATACTTCGAGCTTGCTGATGCAAAACCATTTGATTCTTGAAACCATCATGCTAAGTCGATTAAAACACATTTTTTTGTTGTATTGTTTTTCTGTTTCTGGATATTTATTAAACTGAAAACAAAATTCGAATTACAGACACCAGGTACTAAAAACCAGCGAAGGCTCCTTCGAAAAAGGGCTGAAAGCTTAATCTGATCGTGTCATAAAAATATAGCGTCACATATTCACGGGTGCGACGTAACTGCCTGCGCCAGGAGCCGGTGACAAATGGTGCCGCTAATCCTGAAGTTCAAGGTCCTGGAGCGGGCTCGGGGACACTATCGCACAACACAATTTATGGGCTCTCAACACCGCCTCGGAAATATCGGACCATTAAGAAACGAACCAGGGAGCCTTATTTTCGGCTTATGACGAAAATAAAATACGAGTACAACATTAAATTTTCTGATAGGGTCCAACATAGGAGAGAGGTCTTGGTTGTATATTGGATTTGGCTAGATGTATAGATATGTTTTACTCTCTTGCACAAAAATTAAACTTAAGAAGTAGACGTTACAGAAATTTACACAATTTCGGCGGTCTTATCGCTTGAAGCGAAATAGGAATAGCGATTAGGAATGGGCAGGCAAAACTTCTATATTCAGGAGTTATTTAGTGCAGAGAAAAAACTGTGTTAAGTACTCCATTTTAGACTTAAGTAATGGAAGTGAAAGTATTTTGAGATTTGAAGATAGTAAAAATATTTTAGATTTTATGAAAAAAATGTGACGTAAGCGAAAGCATCTTCGATTTATTTGACAGTATATAGGACGGATATAAAGACGGATAATAAGGTAGTTCTTTGTAACTATCAATGTTACATGAAGGTAGCTTACCCGATTTTTGCTCGCAAACAAGAGGAATGTCTTATTCTACTCGTATTAAAGTATTTACAGGCAGCGCTGTTTGTTATTCCATCTGAAGATGGATGTCCTGGAGCTGAGGTCACGCGCTGTTCGCTGAATTAAAATGCAAAGCAGCAGCGACCGAGACGGATGGCGTTTTGTATTCGCCGGCTTTGTCTAGTAATTTACTACGAGCACTACAACCACTCCCGGAATGGAAGAGTCGTGTTCCTCACGAGCAAGGGGAGTCCGCGCCAAAGCAGATTATTGATGCATAATTTGATTCATATTTAGCCTTTCATTTTACTTTTTACAGATCTAACCACGGAAAAGACATTATATGAGGTATGAGCTATTATTCAGATCCCGCAACATCCCTACAGACTTGTAAAGCTCTGGCAACAGTTTTTGTTGATTGCGCAAAATGAATGTGAGAGGCGCCAAGTTATTCAAATGTATCATCCTCGTACAAGGCGTCGCAGCTTTGCCCCAAATGTGCGATCTCACACGACAGGCGAGATTTGTATCGTCACGGCTGGTTGAGGCGCGCTGGCGCTGGAGTGTTGACGCGGCTGCGACGGGCGCGTAACGAGCGGCCGCGGTCGTTATTGCCGCCATCCATCATCGCCGGTCGCCGACACCGCGCCACCCTCGCCCTCCCTCGCTCACACGCGCGCCCTCACCCACACACCGCCGCACGCACCTCATTCACCGACCGGATTTAATTTCGGCCGCCCGTGATATCCGTAACGAGTGATTGACAGTTTTGCCTAAGGATATTAATAGTGTTGCGGGTACGGGGTACGTAAGATTCAAGTAAAATGCCAAAGTCACAAAAAGACAATTAATTTATTAGACGAGTAACAAAACACAATTAAAACACTAGATCACACTTAAAAGCACTAAAACACTAAAATCTTCCTTAAACACTTCGCAGGTAATACACAAGATCACTCTTAGTTCGCAGGAGAATAATCGCTTTCCAAATTGGAACTCACTTCTTCGCTTTCCAAATCAGAACTCACTCCTTCGCTGTTCAAATCAGAACACTCGCTAACTTCCTTCGCTGTTCAAATCAGAACTGACTCGTCGGCTCGCCCGTCCCGCTTTTATACTAGCACAGGCGCGGGCGAGACCTTTCCAGTAACTTCCACAACTTTCTAGTAAGTCCTACTAGAATGTTCCAGAGTCTTCGGGGGATAGTTAGTAACTAGGGTTTCGAGGGTCTTCTACACAGTTCTGGATGTGTGTCGAACATTCTCGAATGTTCGATAAGTCTCCATTTCCTTCGACGCGTGCGTTCGGCCGACCGTGCGTATGTGACGTAGTGCAAGGGAATATAAACCTTATCTTTGATAGAGATAAGTTCTAATTCCGCTTGCACGGTACCCCCATTGGTCGTAACATTACCCCCCTCTTAGTCATGCTCGTCCCGAGCATGTTTTAACACATGGTGAAGTGGTCATTTGCTTGATCCGGTGGTCACGCCAGTTCCTGCAGTCATCCCGGTAGCCACGCCAGTTACTGTCATTCCGGTAGTCACGCCAGTTTTTGTAGTCACGCCAGTTCCTGTAGTCACACCATCGTCTGGGGCAACTTATTCGAATATGGCCCCTCTCTCCGCAGCCATAGCATTTTGGGACCAAGGAGGGTCTTTCCCTCACAACTACCTCCCGTAGTCTGTGAGGTCCACGGTCCTGACGTACAGCTTCAACCTCCAATGCATGGGCTAGAGCTTCCAGTAAAGTCTGATGGTGACTTAATTTCACGGCATGTCTGATGTGTGCATCCCTTATTCCGTCGTTGAACGCTTGCAAGATCATTGGCTCCACTATTGCCGGGCATGACACATATGCACGTCGGACTAGCCTCTCGATTTCCGTTGCCCATTGCTGCAGACTCTCACCAGGTTCCTGAACTCGGTCGCGTAGTTGTGCTCTGAACATGTACTCCTGGTGTTTTACACTGTACCTGCTCTCTAGTGCTTCTTGGAGAGCTCCCAAGGTCCTATTATCCGAAGGCAGGCATTCTAGTATGAAGTAAAGCATCTCCACGAAGAGCCAAAGTGAGAGCCATCATTGATTCTTCGTCGCTCCACCCATTCCCCTTAGCCAATGTTTCGAATTGGCACCAGAAAGCTGCCCAGGACGTAGTTCCATCGAAGTAGGGTAATTCGATTGTAGGAGACACTGTATTTGACGGCACTACTGCAGCAGCGCGAGTTTCTACCTTCTCCACCTTGATGTGCAGCTGTTGTAACGCATCCATCCACCCGGTTAAGTCGGTTCTCAACAGCAACGATCTGCTTTTCCAGTGCTGCATACTTCTTCTCAATAGCCCCCAACCAACTCTTGCTACTGAGCACCTCCTTCAATTCATTAATCTGCGCCTCTTGACGGCGAGCTTGCACCTCCTGGCGGCGAACCTGGTCCTCCAGATGGTGAACCTGCTCCTCAAGACGGTGAACCTGCTCATGCTGACGACGAGCCTGCTCCGCCTGATGAAGGGCTTGTTCTTCCTTAAGTTGAGCAAGTTGTGCTTCCAGGCGGCGGACTTGCTCCTCCTGGCGTCGGGCATGCTCCTCTTGAAAACTGACTTGCTCCTCATGGCGGCGGGCTTGCTCCTCCTTAAGTTCAGCGAGTTGCGCTTCATGACAGCGTTCTTGCTCCTCCCGGTAACGGGCTTGTTCCTCCCGGTAATGGGCTTGTTCCTCCTTAATTTCAGCAAGCTGCGCCTTGTGATGGCGGTTTTGCTTGTCACTGCGGGTCATCTCATCGGTAACTAACGATAGTAGAGAATTAATAACATCAATTGAGGTGGCCAGGTCGATGGTAAGTCCACTTCGTATAGCAGAACCAGAACCCTCCGTTAAGCTTCTTCCACCTTCACCCTCTTGCAAGGCCGCAGTCTCTCTCCTCGACGTTCGGTCTTCACTGTCTTCTTGTGGCGTAAGTGACATCTTGAATCCCACTTCTGACACCAATTGTTGCGGGTACGGGGTACGTAAGATTCAAGTAAAATGCCAAAGTCACAAAAAGACAATTAATTTATTAAACGAGTAACAAAAACACAATTAAAACACTAGATCACACTTAAAAGCACTAAAACACTAAAATCTTCCTTAAACACTTCGCAGGTAATACACAAGATCACTCTTAGTTCGCAGGAGAATAATCGCTTTCCAAATTGGAACTCACTTCTTCGCTTTCCAAATCAGAACTCACTCCTTCGCTGTTCAAATCAGAACTGACTTCTTCGCTTTCCAAATCAGAACTGACTCGTCGGCTCGCCCGTCCCGCTTTTATACTAGCACAGGCGCGGGCGAGACCTTTCCAGTAACTTCCACAACTTTCTAGTAAGTCTTACTAGAATGTTCCAGAGTCTTCGGGGGATAGTTAGTAACTAGTGTTTCGAGGATCTTCTACACAGTTCTGGATGTGTGTCGAACATTCTCGAATGTTCGATAAGTCTCCATTTCCTTCGACGCGTGCGTTCGGCCGACCGTGCGTATGTGACGTAGTGCAAGGGAATATAAACCTTATCTTTGATAGAGATAAGTTCTAATTCCGCTTGCACGGTACCCCCATTGGTCGTAACAATAGCTTTTGTGACACTTTCTCACTCCCGATAAGCGAGGCGAGCACTTGCGACCCATTCTGTTCGTTATTTAGCGTTTAGGCCCGACGAGGCCAAACGAGCGGAACTTTTCTTATAACTCAAATCTCGATGCAAATTAGTCATCGGGTTCAGATGCTTAAGAACTGGGAGTAATGAAATTATCCGAAGAAGAATTAAAAGTATAAAGTAGTCGATTAGCATTTTATGACTTCGACTTTGACTGAAAACGATTGAGTTATGTTAGTATTTACCTAAAAATACACCCTTATCTTACATACACTTACATAGTTTGCTAAAACGTAACATCATCTACCACTTTTCCTTTACTGAAAAACGAAAGTATTTACTCGAACGTATTAACGCTGAAGTTTTGCTGAAGTATATTAAAATTCGAATGTGAAGTGCTCGGTTTGCGCCCGTCGGGTAAATAATTACACTTCATGTTGTTTTAAAACGGCGGCAAATAGGTTACACACTTTAAAAACATGTCATCTGGGACCGACCTGAACTAATTTATGGGATGACAAAAAGGGTTGTAAAAAAATATTTTACTCTTTAAAAAAGAAAAATTACTTATAGGTTGGGCAGCGCGCAAGTGACTTCGCTGGTGTTGCAGGTGTTCACCATCAGAGTTCAGAAATGGCTTACCGGCTTATCAGGTGATCCGTCTGCTCGTCTGCCACCTATCACACAAATAAAAGAGGAACGTACAATAGGACAATATTACATGTCCAAACTTAGCTTCCCAAAGGGTTCTTATGTGAGATGAATAATTCCCGCCGCGATGACCCCCGCCCTCGAGCTCGCGCGGAAGGCGTCAATGTCAGCGTCTACATAATATCATTGAGCATAAGTGGCGTCGGTGGCCGCACGACGCGAGCCCATTACTTATCAAGCAATGAACTACAGAAGTGAAACGTATGCTTAGGAGAGTGCTGACATTAAGATAGGTATCTTTGATCTGTGTAAGATATTACTTATCTATATGTATGATATTTAAGACTGGAATAGAATATAATCTGATAACTATTTGCTTTAGAATAGGGTGAAAATGAGGTCCTTACGATTTTTTCCTCAAGAAACACAGACCAGAGAACAGCACGGAAATCCAAAACCGAGTAGCGTATTGGTGTTATTCATCTTTATCAACATTTGATACCTACTTTTATGTGGTTGAGAAAGGGTACTTTCTTATTCCCAGATAATCAGCTTTAAAATCCTCTTATCGTTCCAATACAAGATCGCGCGGCGGAAAACGTGGCGATTATTATACCGCATATATGTATTATTTAGGGAGTGTGATTCCATCACCGGACAAGACGCGGTGAGGAGTCCTCACCGCGTCTTGTCCGGTGATGGAATCACATGCACAAATCATGTCCTGGACCGGATTGAACCTGGAACGGTTCTTTTGCATTTCGCAACTAGTTCCGTTAACATGTTCGTGGAACGATATAGGTCCGCGACCATGATAATGTTAAAATGCAAAAATGTTCGTTTTTTTCCATATTCCTTGATCGTTGGACATATTCATGATACCAAATTTTCGAAATTAATGAATTCGAAATAGGTACAAAAAAAAATCGTGTGAAAAAGGCTTGTATACCTACCTAGATACACGGTTCTTTTTGTGTCGGATTAAAAAATAGTTATATTTGTTTGTTTGTTCAATGCAAACAATGCAACACAGATTGCGCGGAATATGAATGAACGATCAATTCTCTCTAACCTGGATCTGGATCATTCCGTAATATTCTCGTTCCGCTCTGAGGTGTAGTTCCATCG
The DNA here is from genome assembly GCA_014851415.1 of Cnaphalocrocis medinalis. Classification (NCBI taxonomy): domain Eukaryota; kingdom Metazoa; phylum Arthropoda; class Insecta; order Lepidoptera; family Crambidae; genus Cnaphalocrocis; species Cnaphalocrocis medinalis. The sequence continues at coordinate 6,237,050 of CM026292.1, forward strand.
TTCCCTATCGTTCCGCATGTCCGAGGCGAACAGAATTCGCCTCGGACATGCGGAACGATGGAACTATTTATTTAGACACTTCGGAACGGAACGATGTCGTTCCAGTGTCGGACATAGTTCCTGGAACTATTTAGGTCCGGAACGACACATGTCATGAATGTCCTCACTGAGGACATTCATCCTTTCGTCGTTGACATACTTCTTATCCGCTCGAAGCAGCTCGCTCCCCCGTTTTTAATGTGGACAGCTAAAAAGTACAAATGCACAAAACTTGGCACACTCTTATCAGGTGCGGTTAATAAAAAAATGAGGATTCTGCTAATTAACAAATCTTGAATATAATTCTTATATTAAATGCTCGTACAGCAAGATTGCACGATTCAAGAATATTTACCAAGATTTTGTGCTTTGTTGTGATATCCTAATCCTTACTAATATTATAAATGCGAAAGTAACTCTGTCTGTCTGTCTGTCTGCTAGTCTTTCATGCCAAAACTACTGAACGGATTTAAATGAAATGTGGTATACAGATGATCTAGACCCTGAGAAAGAACATAGGCTACTTTTTATTGCGAAAAGGGGGTTGTAAGGGGTTAAAAGGGGGGTAAAAAGTTACTTTTCCACGCGGACGAATTCGCGGGCGGCCGCTGTAATAAAACAAAGAGCACTGAAGAATTGGCTTCAGGTTGTGAAGCAAGATAACGTTTCCGCTATCTTTCAACCCTGCATGTGTGTGTTGCATAATTAATGAACTGAGACTGCGTTGTACTACTTCTAGACATTTAGGAAAATAATATGTGAAAGAGACTGACGGAAAACGGAAATATGACATAGACTGAGTGATGAGACCTACTCAACTTTGCAAACACTTTTGCAAAGTTACACCTAACGGGATGCTTCTTGTCCTGAATGAATGAGGCTATTATCCGTCTTGAAGATCCACGAATTCAAATTACTTCAGGGCAGTATCATTATTTTTATGATAAGTAGCAGTCGATCAGACGGATCACCTGTTAGTAAGTGATCGCCAACGCCCATGACACCCACGACACCATGGAGCCAAAAGTTGTGGGTGTCCTGTCCATGGGCGGCGGCAATTGTTTCCCATTAGGTGTTAGGTGCCCGTCTGCCACCGATCACATAAACAAGTGCGCAGCCAACTTTCACTGAATCGGGACTTCGGTGTCCTCACTCATTCAGCAAAACAAAGCCCAAGCTCTACTTCACGCCAGTTTTTAAGGCCGTGCGGTCGAGCCAGATCATTCATTTCGAACCGTGGCTCTCCCATGGCGAATCTTTTTTTTTTACACCCCAGCAATTAAGGGTCCTCCACGTTTAATAGTTCCCCTATGAGCATCCTCGTAGAAGAATATCCCCAAATTTTCATATCCTGTTACAAAGTAGGCAGGGATTGTCCTTTTAGTTTGAGTAGTAAGTAACAGTCCAGGATAAGACATCGCTCTGGCTGGAGCGAGCGGGCCGGCCGCACCGGGCAGGCGGCCGCGCGGCGGGGAGGGTCACGAGTCGCAAGGTCGACGCCCGGCGGTAATGCGCACCCTAATTAATTCATTCAACCCGCGATTGTGCGGCTCCTGCCCGCGTAATTAAGCGATAATAAATCACCTTCCAAACAACCTGATAACAAATTAAGTTCATAAACGAAGGCCACCGCCTGCGATCATCTAATGATAATACACTGCCCGGCATTAACGGGACTCTAATTAAACTTTAAATGAAACTTGAGGGTAGCGGGCAGATACGGACCAGTAAAAATATTAAATTTTAATTCAACAAAACTGTTTAATACGGTGATGTTAAATTTTTAAGTTATAAGTCTTACAAAACCGTAGAATTAAACTTACAATCCTACGCAAAAAGGCGTCAGGGATGATACGAAGCTTTATTTATTTGATTTGATTTATAAAATACTGCCTCTGCTTGGCTTGGTATATCGCTGGTTGTAGTTTATTACGTCTGCCTCGCCCGAAGACCCGAACATCAAAATTTCGCGGTTCATTGAAATTGAACGAGAGTACTAAACCGGGCGAGCGAAGAGCGCTGATATTTTGCTCTTTCAATAAATCGTACTCGAAATAAAGCACGCGTAACGGATCGAGTAGAGTAACGTTATTGCAACGTCCCATCTGTTTTACGAAACGTGGATGTTTGATAAAAGTTTACTAGCATATGTTGTGTTCGCAAATAGTTATTGCAAGTCGGGTGGTTCGATGCATTCGCGGAGCGGCGCTGGCACGCGTCCAAGCGCCGTATGAATGCAGCCGCCTCCCGCGTGCGCCGGCCTCGACCCACAGCCGCGGTGAATGGGCGCGGGCGACAACGCGCACCGCCGCACGCGCACCGGCCCGCACACAGCCAGACAGTGAAACATCTCCACCTCCACGCCGGATGACACACTCGTACAAGATAATATGTACAGGGTGAAGAAACGCATCCGGGGAAAAGTCATGTGCGTTCAAGTACCCGGTGAGCGACTCTCAAGATGTCAAGACAGCAGCTGGAAATTCTATGAGGAGGTTGCCGGATATGTGGTTAGCATCGAAGTTATTGTAAGTAATTGTTTCAACAAACAAGTGCTTAGAAGCAGGTCTGAGAGGTGAAAATAATGGAGCAGTATAGTCTTCCACTACAGAAGAAGAAACAGGGAAAGCACCAAGGAAGGATCTACATTTAGCTCATCAGAAACTGGTATATTCAGAATGCTGTCTATTCATTGGAAAAACGGGTTTAAAGCCAAGACAAATGTACTGTAAAGAGTGCACGTTGTTTTGCACACGAACAGCCGAGCTTCTATCAGGCCGAGGACAATGACTGCATTCATTCACATACAGACTTGTTATAAAATACATTTCTGTACTGTTTAGCTGCGGCTGTACCAGAACGCGCTCGCAGCGCCGGTCCACGCATCGACAACTTGATTCTTTGTCAGCTAATGAGGAGCGCGGCGACCTGAGCCGACCGAACTGGTATTGCTCACGAGCTGAAGGCAAGGTTTATCCGGCAACTTTACATACATATTCACTATACAATTTACATACACATAAGGACTAAATATTGATATTTATTTATGAATATTCTAATTTTATGTTCAATTTGGACACCAAGTGAGTAAGGAAACCGGAGGGCCCGTGCCCCTCGGTATTGGGCCTTAAAGGGAAGTTTAAAAGTTGGCAACGCACTTGCGACTCTACCGGTGTTGCAGAAGTTCATAGACAGCGGCAATCGCTTACCATCAGGGGTGATACTCAAGTTTGCTCTAGGCTACCACGCAAAAAACAAGGCAAAAAGAAAATGATAAAATCTTGTTTAAAATGTAAGTTTATTAAGTAATAATCTGCCCATAAAACCGGATCCCAAATCTAACTTTACAACTTAACGGCAAAAAAGAAATCCTAGTGTTTTACTGCATTAGATACGGGCGAGCAAACAATCCAATTTGCCCGACGATATAGTAATCGCCGCTCGATGTCGGCAAGGAGGTAGGTACGGCAAATGTAAATAATTTTACGACGGTGTTTACGAGCGGGCGCGCGACACGCCGAGCGCCGAGCGGTCATCACGCCCCGGGCTGAGAGCCTAGATTTATGAGCGGCCGGAATGCTGAGTGCCGACAACTGCTGTGATACACGCCGACTACGATGCTGGAGTACACCGTACTCGGCGTGTATCAAACACACCGTCAGCGAAGCCACGTATGGTGACACGATGTGGTTTGTTGTCCGTTTGAAGTTACGAAGCAAAACATGGTTTCGTGATTATTTTCTATTGAAATACGCGCAGCAGCCTGGAGTGCTTTTAGACTATGATTCAGGTTTTAAGGAGTCTAGAAATTATTATGAAGTGACTGCCATCTGACCTATGCAACACTTCGCAAAAGTTTTCAGGGGAACCAGACCAACTGACTCCTGGTTGCACTTGTTTTTTATACAACAAGTGCAACCAAGGTGGCAAACAAGCGGCTCGCATGATAAGCACTTTCTTATCCGCTGGGCTAGGATCGCTCGCATTGAAATATACGAAATCTTAGATCGTTTGACAAGACGAGTTTTAAATTTTGCAAGTTAATTGTCCTAGTATACTTATTTGTGGTCTCTATCATCGATGTTCCGAAGTCCTTTGTGGATAGAACTAACACCCCTAGTGCGTCCCGTGCGCTCCCGCCGCCCTCGCCCCGCACTCCTCGCTCATAATCAGAAACTAAACCGGAAAATCCGACAAGGTCAAAGCCAATTACTTAAATCAAAGTTCATAGTTTCCGCCGGAAGAAATGAAGAGACAGCAATAAGACTTAATGTCCAAACTATCCTAAAATATCCTGTTGACAAAAGCTCGCCGGTTTCGCTACTTTGTGAAAATATTAATATACTTTTTATGATGTTTTCCTGATTGCGAATTCATAACTTCCCGCAGTCGTCAACCCTGAACTCAGACTGGGCCGTCTGAACTTGTGTCCACCGAGCTGAAATAGGTACATTTTGAAACTCATCAGTAAACGATTATGATTGATGTTATTTACATAAGATAAACAACGAGATGAGGCCTTACCTAGTATTGATTCTGATCTTAATATAGTAATTGACTGATTAAATGCGTGAAATTGACAAAAGAATCGAATAGTGTTGATACAAAAGTGCCAGAAAGTAAATTTTAATGACAGTGTCACATCCGCGGTTAAACAATGGTCGTCTGTAAAATGGATTCTCCCGCGCCCCGCGGACAACCAATATTGACTCGGCGCGAGTGCGGGCGCCGGCTCGCTCGCCGCGCGGTAATCACTCGCGAACTTCAACAAACCGTCCCTGCCTATATTTTATCCGCGGTTGCGCGTCCGCGTCCGAGTTTAATCCGATATGGGCTTATAATGGATCGTCCTATATATCCATTCCCATTTACATATAGTAATATGACACGAGTATTCTAACCGAAAGGGAAATGACCTGCGCGTTTCCTTCAAGTTTTATGGGAGTTGTTAGTATGTAGTAAACACAAACTTCGGTCGTTCGAATGAGTTCCTTGAGTAATTCAATTTACTTTTTTATCGTATTTTGATTTCTTAACTCTTAATTTCAGTGAAGAAGTCGTTTTATGAACACGTACTTTGTTTGATGGTTATCTTGCTCAGAGCAGCGAAGTCGTGAAAGACCTGTTAAAGGCGTGTTTGTCACGTAATCGCGTGGGTTTATTCCGAGCATGTGCGGGTATGAGCGGCGCGGGTGCACGAATATGTATCCCGAGCCTTGATAACGTCTAGTTGCCACCATCCTGCGTCCCGAGCGTTACGTCACCGCGCGTGTGTCTGGAGTGCCAAACGCTCTATGAACGGATCACAACTTAATTAAAACAACGAAATTATCTCTCTTATCAAGTAATAACCTTGTGAACGGCCTTTGAAGAGCCTCGGTTGGCATTGAGTCATTTTGGTTTTGCAACTGATTAGAATATTATGGCAATAGGAGGATTTTATTGATAGAGTTTGCCAAGGCTCCCCTAAGAGGAAAATCCGCGGAGTCGAAGTGACCTCCGCCGCCTCCGGCCGCGCGTGCGCCGCGTGACGCGTGCGCCGCGTGACGCAGCCGCCGACGTGTTGCACAGGTTGCACTGGTGCATTCGAGCTCACTCCATGAGTCTCCATATCATGGAAACCGGATTCTCTCTTTCTTTGGCTTCTGTGCTTTTGCTGCAGTGCGTTGGCATGCAGGACCATAGTCTAAAGACAACGTGAAATAGGCCTACAATGTTTGTTCCGTGTTTGGTAGTACATCATAGCTAGATTTAGTAAGGACAACACCGTCAGCCTTTTATTTTAAACCCATTGCGAATTAGCCGAAAATTGCTTAAATAAATCGAATGCGTGACCATCAAATATTGATCTCGGGGTCAAATAGCAGGCGTATTTATAGATTTGTATCTATTGATCACAGCATATTACTGATTTGAACAGTGCATCGTGATCAAAAGACCACAATACAAATCATGACTACCCATGTTTTTTGAGTTGTTGAGAGTTTAAAGATATTTTATAAGAATCTGTACTCCAATGTGGCATGCAATAAATGATTATGATTAAGAATTAGGTGATGTCACTGGATACTAAGTAACCTGTGGTAGGACTATGCACGTTACCGCGAGTGTCGGCCGCGCCCGGAGCGCCCGCGCCGCGCCGTGGACATACGTTTATCCTCGTTATGTAGTGAAATAGAAATCAGTAGCCAGTTTATTATCAGCGCATTTTATTGCGGAGAGAATAAATGAGTGGGCAGTATTATCAGCTTTCCGCTGCAACGGGACCGGGAGCGGCGGCAATAATCCGATATGAGAGGTGAGGGGGTCGCCCCCCCTTTGATGCGACTAATTGCCCTCGTCCTCGCATTCAGTTTCTATAAATAGTGATCTCCCCTCGCCCCCCTCAGCCCCGCGCGCTGCACTCGACCCCGCTCCTATTGCAACTCGATAGCTTTACATTCCCGGTAACATCCCGGAGCGCGGCAAAATAAACACGGCGTTTAATGCGAGAGCTTCTGTCTCGATGTTTCATATTCATCAGCCCTCATTACCGCTCAGGGTTATTGGCTCTGGATGCAACCTTCTAACAAGTGGTTGGGTGCCATTTTATTTGTCTTCGAATGGAATACGAATAAATAACCAACAGTTTTTTTAGAGTTTCTAAGTTTTATTCAGTGATTCTGATCTTAATATATTTTTTAAGAATAATTTTGAGGAAGGGGAGGCCATATATCCAGCATTGGACGTAAGTCCATGCTGCAGCTGAACCTACTTATCATCTTCCTAGTTTGTGTGCTATACCTTTTTTTCGTATGAACTGTTCCTTCTTAGTTAAGTTAATAATTTAATCTTTGTTGCACTAAAACACTAACATTATACATTTACAACCACTGCAGAAGGCAGTACAATAAGGCGATCTTTTCGCATTAAGTGTTTTTTTTACAATACCTTCCTAAATCTCTGGTTCGTAGCCACCCAATTTTCAAACACTCATATATCATACGTAACGACTGCAAATATTGGCTGTAAAATAAGCGCTTTAATAAGTGTTGGGCGATGATGGTCCGCATTACCGGCGTTAGGCGCTAATTGATTAACCGCACAATATCGCTGGCCGGCAATAATGTTGGATGCTGGTGATTTACAGCCGCTGCGCAGGGCTGGCGCGTGCGCACGCACAGGCAATTTTTTTTTTTATGTGATTGGTAGCAGACGAGCAGGCGGATCACCTGATGGTAAGCAATTGCCGCCGCCCATGAACACACGCTGCTAACCTTTTATCCCCTTCCCCCCCGATGGGCCTCCGGTACCCTCACTCACTCGGCGAAACACAGCACAGGAGCTGCTTCACGCTGGTTTTCTGTGAGGCAGTGGTATCACTCCGGTCGAGCCGGCCCATTCATGCCGAAGCATGGCTCTCCCACATTTAAAACTCGACATTCCTTGAGCTGGTTACATTTGGGAAAACATCATATTCTTATGGGGAATCGTCGTTAGCTCAAACGGACTATATGAACAGAAAGCAGTAAAAAGTTTATTCGTGTTCTTGAAATTCGTGTGTGCCAATATAATGTGCGGGCGCTGTTTTTATAGCAAAATTGCCCTAACCTGAAGTTAATTCTTTGCTAGTAAACACATAAGTACATAATATCAATTAAATATATATCCGTAGTATCCGTCAAAGTTATTTCTTGTAAGTGAAGTATTTTAAAAATAGTGATTTATCCCAGTGCAGTTTAAGCTGCGAAAATAAAGCCGAGATCACGGGGGCGCCGACGAGCACTCGCCACCATTACCTACACGCGGCCATTTGTGCTAGTCAGCACTAGCCGTAACGCAAGCTCGCTATTAATTGCAGCGATGTACAATGGAATCCGCCACAAAAAACGTTTTATCAGCGGCGGCGTTCACGAAAAATGGCAGCATTCCGCTCTGATTAAAAGCTGAGGAGTCGCCGAGCCTGCCTCCCCCCCTCCCCCACACCCCCCGCGTGATTGCAGCCCGCGACCGCCATCCATCACGCCCGCCGCCACGCACTGTGACAACTAGACTCGTAGCCAGCAAATACTAAAGTTTATTACCTAAACTCTTTGAGAGACAAATAAATATTTCAATCGGTACAGACAGTTTTTTATGTGATACTCGTAGATGGCAAACAAGCAGAAGGATCAGTTGATGGTAAGCTATTGCCGCCGCCCATAGACACGATTAGTGCGCTGCCAACCCGTTCCCGTACCCCCGAATTGGGCTTCCATTATTTTAGTGCGGTTATAGTTCACACGACACGGCCGTCTTCTCAGCACTAAACGAATATTTCGACACTCAAGGGAATCGAAAGATAACCACATTGTTAAATTGGAATCATCTTACAAAGTGGTCAAAACCTGCGTTCTCACAAATCGGGGGATGCTAAATGACCTACACGTTGATATTCTAGCATTATTGTAATGGATTCCGAGCATAGTCGGATCCTCCTCGACCGCATACCACCTGTCTCACTGGTGCCTACCCTCTCCCCGCCCGCAGGTGCGCGCCTACAGTCCGCGGCTAGTTTCTAACTTCCCGATTTTCTGTTTACTCTCTGGATGGGGACGGAAAGTTGAGGATTACGGATAACTTTGCGCTGTTAAATTTATGCAGTTTGCGTCACGCCTCAGACTCTTTATCTGAGCTTAGTCGTCGAGCTAAGTTTTCTGTCTGATTGGACAAAATCCCTTTTGATATGTTTTTTGTTAACGCCAACTACAACGATTCGAACAATGTAGTAAGCAAATGTAACCTTTCATACATTGACCTGCTTTCGTATTAATTAAGTAAGCTTAAGTACGTGTTATACGTGGAATATCAGGTAACAGAGGAATTGAAATTCGCCCGTTAGGCATATGCGAGGCATTATTAATACTTAAATTCATATTATTACAACCAGATAAGTACTGAACAGACACAAGAGTTCATCCCACGAATAATGTGTCAAGAATGATGGAACTCCCGATCTCTAACGTATGAGGCAGGGTCACTATCAAACGCTCCTTTGAACCAGTCGAAGACCTAAGACTAGGTATTTACTAGTGAAAAAAGTTTGAAAAATGCGTTACCTGCACTCTACAAACATCGTCTCTTTAAGTTCAGACTCGATTCAAAAAGTTTCTATACTGTCTACAGTAGAGATCTGAGTATCGAACCCGCAATATGGCGCTAATGAACTAGTGGAGCAGTGATTTGATCACTGCGCGTGCCAGCCTCTGACTGGAGCCAGTGACGTCCTGCAAAAGACATCAACGCGCCGTCATCAGCCGCCACTCACGCGCCGCCCGCGCCGCTACCACGGGAACGCGACCGCATCTCACTTTGAATTCTAGTCAGCAACTTGCTGCTTTAGGCAGTCACAGTCGTAGTTCTGTGTAGACCATTTTGACGAGAGGAATGTAAATAAAGCTTTTAGTTTACGAAAATATTAAATGAAAATGAACTTACAACGAGAGCAGATTCTCATGCAGCGGTGGCAGGCGGCGCAACCCTGCTCCGCGGCAGTCCAGGCGTGTGCCGCCGTCGCCGCACGCGCAGCCCGCCGCGCCGCCGTGGGGCGCCGGCAGCGCGCCGGGCGCGCCGGGCGGGCCGGGCGGGCACAGGGCCGCCGCCGCCGCGACCACCGCCGCCAGCAGCAGCGCCCGCGCCATGGGCCTCACCTCGCGCGCGAGCCGCCCCGCCGCGCGCCCCCCGCCGTCTCCACGCCGACCATCGCCACCAGCGACCACCGGCACACCCGCACCGCACTCCAACACACAACACTTTATTTTTCTACCCGCAAAATTTACAATTTTTCTACTTGAACCTCGCCTTCTCAGAACTAGAGCACACGCCGTGTGATACCTAAAGGTTAGCAAAGTTGCACCGCGTATGTGACCGCGCGTAAATAAATGTCATTCGAGTCGGCGCGTGTTCGCGAGAGCGCTCTCGAGCGCGGGCGTCGGCAGGTCGGGCGTGCGAGCGCGGGCTCGGCGCGGCGCGGACTGCCGCGGCCGCGGAGCGCCGCCTCGGCGAGAGACGCCAGCGAGTCTACCAACCTCTTTCAGACTCATTTCCATCTACGATACTAAGTAATCTATTTTATTTTTGCATCAAAATTCGTAACACCAAAGCTTAATTCATCTTAAATAGGTAATTGATTGCACAATATAGAGAAATTTACCAACTATGTCGGTATAAGTATTTTTCAAGTGTGAAACATAGGATTTTTCTTGATCGGAGCAGAACTCCATACACATTTCCCCCCTTATTACAAAACGGAGACAAGTGACAGTCTTGATTTAAAAACAATGCTGTTACTTTTATACTTACATAAAAGTTTTAGTATAATAATATAATATTTCCTAAACTAACTTAACACTTCCAAAATAGTAAAAGTGCTCCTCCTCCCCCCTCTTCTAAAAGTTAAAATAAAAAGGAAAAAATGTAATGTAGTGCACACCACTGAAAATTGATTTGAACGAAATAGTAAGTAGTTTTTTAACATATCAATCAACTGAAATATAAAATATAAATAAAAATACATTTATGTACTTCCTCAAATAAATAAAAAAGTTATAACCCTTTAGTGCGCGAGGCCGACTCGCCGAACAAGTCGGTTTTTACGTAACTGTACATATAGGTATATATAGGTACATGATCGACTTTATCTCGTAGCTGCTCATGTAAAATACTACATACAAACAGAAACACAATTATTCAGTAATCTCTCTCATATCTAATAAACATAACAAATTTTTTTACTTCTTTTTCGCATGTTTTTGTCTCTCACACAACATAAAATGTATTAATTAGCAGTGGAAAATTTAAATTGCTGATGTGTTACTTAAATTATTTTAAGATATTGTAGGTATAATGAATAGCTGTATTTTTTCCTCAATAAAGAAAATAAAATAAAATATCTGTAACCTAAGTCACAGAATACTTAATAGTAATTATTAATCCAAACCAATTCATGTAACTAGTAGGTTGTTTGATTATCTTGCCGTAGCAACAGCAAAGTCAGCGTTTAAAACGCATCTACCCTCGTCCTTTCTTATTAAGAACGAACGTGACCGTCAGTGCCTGATGATTCGCGTCAGCGCTGAGACGCATGCCTGAAAAGCCGAAACTTTTACAGTGATAATCTAGTGGTGCATTGTGTAGTGGCACAGCCGAGTCGACTGGAGGCTGAGGAGGCTTCGGGGAAAATCAAGTAAGTACGCATGATTGCTCCTGGTTTCCAACTTAACGTTTTATGAAAATAATACCTCCTCAATATTAATTTAACATTAATTTCATAACAAAAAACAGATACCCACCTGCAGAATTGAGCAGGATCTTAGGCTAATAAATATCATAACGATTACTGTCACCGAATTTGAACACTACTTATTTGCAACACTTATAATTACCTACTGTGTTAATAAAGATATTGTTCGGAATTAGAACTAGTTTAATTTAATTTTATACTTATGGTAAGCAATTGTCGCCACCTATGTTGTGTTGCCAATAACAAACGTATGTACTAGGCGAAACGTGCATTTTAAACGAAATGAAATGTCATATAAATTTAAAACAAAGGTAAGTAGTTTTTACTATGTAGGCGCGCACTGTGAAGGGGTTTTACGAAATTCTATTTAAAATTTTTGAAACTAGAGTCTTGAAAATTGGTATTTGGGCTTTCCATACAAGCTAAATGGTGTGATTATGGCATTTTTTTTCTTTAACCTTATAAAGTGGTGGAAAGGGGTTACCTTTGTGGAAAATTTGTAATTTTCTAAGCTAAATTTTTGAAAATGATTTCGGTTAGGGATGATCGACGAGACTCGCTTAGAAATTTGTTCAAAGAAATCAACATCTTAACATTAGCATCACAGTATATTTTTGACTGTATAATGTATGTTTATAAAAATCTCAATTTATTACCGAAGAAATCTGATAAGCATAGCCTAAACACCAGAAATAAACACAAACTTGCTGTTCCAAATCTCAGACTTCATAAAATTGGTAATTCATTTGTCGGAATGAGCATTAAAATTTTTAACAAATTACCACAAACCCTTGTTGATTTACCCATATATAAATTTAAATCTAAAGTTAAATCTTATTTGATGGCAAATGCCTATTATACAATTGAAGAATACCTAAATGACAAGAATTTGTGGAAATGATAAACTGTTCACCTACACAGTGTTATGTATTATGAATTTAAATTTTATTTAATTCTTTAAAAATTTTATGATAACAAATTTGAAAAGATTAAGTTCTACTGAGTTTCTTGCTGATTCTTCTCGGTAGAAATTGACCTTCCGAATCAGCAGTAGATTATAAAATTTGACATTCATAAATGTTCTGTAAAGGACTTAAATTGAATAAAGTGATTTTGATTTGATTTGATTTGATTTGATCGATATTCATCGATGTTGAATAAACATCGATGTTTAACTATAAAACATCGATGGGTTGACTTCGATATCATCGAAACATCGATGTTACCTGAATAAAATATCGAAACGTCGATTATTATTTGGGCGTGATCTAGCGTGCAGTAGGTGTATTAGCTTCAAATAAATATTGCATAGTCATTAGCAGATGACTATCTGGCAAGACCATTATAAACTTGTCAACGAAAAAAATAATATTTTGTCTGGTCAACGAGACACAAGCATGCCTCTGGAGTTGCAAATTTATTTAAAAAGTCCGGTGGCTGACTTAAAACAAGACCCTTTACATTTATGGAAGGTACTAGAATCCACCTGCCCTAATTTAAAGAAAATTGCTCTAAAATATTTGTGTTGCACAGCAACATCTACAGCCTCGGAAAGGCTTTTTTCCAAAGCTGGTCACCTTCTGTACCAGCAACGAAACAGACTGAAAGGAAAAAACCTGTCAAAGTTATTTTTTTACAAAGTGTCCCTAAAAAATACTGGGAATGTTAATTATTTCTTATTATTGTGTTTCAGTAAAAGTGCATTCATTTGATAAATAAAACTTTTCATAAATATAATAGACAGTTTTATTTGTTTCCAAAAACATCGATGTTTTAGAAATATCGATGTTTTTCGATCGATATTTATCGTACATCGATACTTTTGATTCGATGTTAACATCGATGATTTTCTAATATCGATCATCCCTAATTTCGGTATTTTTTGTTCTCCAACCTATAAAAAGAGCGGTGCTTACTCCGCATAATCAAAAAGCGCACGGGTTGATTAATACTTTTATATTTTTTAAGCGTTTGATGATAACCAACGAAATAAAATTGCATGGGTTGCTTGCATCAAATTTATTACACTTACAGTTGATTTTATTATTATGCAACTTATACGAGGTGCTATAGGTACCATAATTCAACACGCCGAAATAATAACGAACATTGCTTTTAGTTTATGTAATTAGTCATACCACCACAACACGATATATGGCAGGACTAACTTAGCAAACGAACAATAAAAAGCAGAAAGCACACTTTTACTTAAATAAAAAGCGTGCTTTTTTGCTTTTTAAAAAACGCGTGGTTTAAAACGCGCTTTTCGTTGTAACGTCCATCTCTATCCAGCACGCACAGGCAAAAGCCTAAACAGTGTAGGATATTTTTAATATACGCGACATTTTGAAAATAAAATAAGATTATGTATTTTAGAGGTACTTATTGAACTTGCTGTGCATTTGTTAAACTTAAGGTTTTTTGTATAATAAATGGTCTACACCACACACTGTAGTGTATTCTAGTCACAAGCTAAGGTTTTCCCTTGTGCTATAGGAACCAAAAATAACGATGGAACCACAAACACTCAGACCCATCACAAATTATCTGTCTTATCAACGTACATCTGACGAACTATAATTAGGTCCTAACTCCTGACTATTAATTTTCACGGCCTTCCATCATCAGCTCACCTGATAAACTACCGGTTTTATAAATAGCAGTCTGAATGAGCGTACTGAGCGTCGTACGTAGGATTTTGTGATTTTGATTTTTGGGGGATCTTTTTTTGTAGGGGGTTGAGAGGCGGTTGGTTTGGAGGGATTTCCTGATCCTCCACCCGATCGACGCCTTGACGACATGGTAATTGGGACAATAAAACACTTAGGGACAAAACAACAGTTGAGGGGATTTATACTACTAGAGGGTTGAGTTCGAAATTTTTAACTCAGAAGACTTAACAACACTGTGATATATTGGGAAATTTAGAGTTTTAAGACATTCTGGGGGGGGTGGGGTAAAACTAAGGGGCTGGTACAAATTTTTTCTAAGAAAATCTTCACCTTGGGGGTTTTTGTAGAAAAAAGGGGTTATTTTTGATTTTTGTAAATTTTTGGGTTTGAGGGGTAGAGTTTTTAGGGGTAGTTTTAATGTTTTCCGAGAATTTCGAATTTTTAGGGGCAAAAAGCGTTGAAAAGTGGCAAAAAAGGGTGTTTTAAATTTTTAGGGGGGTGAAGGGGTTGAAATTTTTGGGGTAGTTTAGGTCGAAAGGTGGGGGGTTGTAACAGGTATGCACTGATATTTTTAAATTAAGGTTATATTAAGTTAATGAATTTTTAAAAAAAAATTAAGATGAATTTTTAAAGTTATAAGTTATAGCAAAACTAACAGTAACAATTCTGAACTGTTAAATATTCAATCCAGTAATAATGCGTCGGTAGACTTTATTAATAAATATTTTTCCAGTATCGGGCAACAACTCGCCTTACAGATTCAGAATAGCTCGGTTACAGACTTTGTGCATGATGTTCCAAGTAAATTAAACTCGTTTGTTCTGCTACCAACTGATTGCGATGAAGTCAATACTATTTTAATGAACTTAAAAACCGATAGCGCAGTGGGGTGGGACAATATTCCCACATCTTTTCTCAAGTTAGCAAGAAACGAATTAGTTCCTATCATAACACATCTTGCCAATCTCTGTTTTACGAAGGGGGTCTTTCCAACTGCTCTAAAACGTTCTATCATTACCCCGGTTTATAAAAGTGGGGACAAAACTGAAGTAAGCAATTATAGACCCATCTCAGTCCTGCCAGCTTTGTCGAAGATTGTTGAGAAGCTAATGAATTCACGACTTATAAACTATATGAATAATTTCAATATACTTTCTTCGTCACAGTTTGGATTCAGACGAGGCAGATCAACGGAAGACGCAGTTATTGGCCTCAGCTCCTTAATCTCTGAACACTTAGATGCTGGAAAAAAATGTGTATCAGTGTTCCTAGACATAAAAAAAGCGTTCGATACTGTGTCTATCCCAGTGCTTTTATATAAATTACAGAAAATAGGAGTACGAGGAGTGGCTCTAGATTTATTCCGGGACTATCTTCACAATAGAGAGCAAGTGGTTAAGGTAGACCAGTACATCAGTGAGAGAGTTGGCGTATCATTCGGAGTCCCTCAGGGTAGTGTCCTCGGACCTACCCTATTTTTGGTTTATGTCAATGATCTCTGTGATATGAACATTAGTAAAGCCAAGATCTTTTCCTACGCTGATGATACTGCCATCGTTTTTGAGGGTGCTACGTGGAATGAGGTCAAAGTCAATGTTGAAACTGGTCTGATTCAAGTAGCTAAGTGGCTAACAGGAAATCTCCTTACCCTAAACACCTCCAAAACAGACTATATTTGTTTTGGAATAGATAAACGATCGCAACCTGACATCAACTATACCATAAAGATTCATTCTTGCAGATTTTATTCTAATGGTTTGCCTTGTAACTGTCCCGCTATTAATAGAGCCAATCATGTAAAATACTTAGGTGTTATGATAGACCAGAGACTCACGTGGTACCCACACCTCGAACATGTCGTAAATAGGATCAGGAAACTATCTTGGATTTTCAAATCACTACGTCATGTTGTCCCCAGAAATATTAACCCACAGAACCCTAACAATAATCTCCTTAACTACGTATATATCTCCCTTGTATAGTCAATTTTAATCTACTGCATCTCGGTTTGGGGGGGGCGCAGCGAAGACCCGCTTCTTGGACCTAGAAAGAGCTCAACGTGCGCTTATCAAAATTATGTATTTCAAAGAGAGAAGATTTCCAACTGAAACTTTGTATAAAGAATGTAATCTTCTTACAATCAGAAAGTTATATATCTTACATTCAGTCCTTAAAAAACATAAAACACTAACCTTTGATCCTTCCATACAGACACGAAGAAGAAGAGCAGTTATAATTGAAACAACTAAATGTAGAACCAAATTCGCTCACATGCAGTACATGATAAAATCGGCATTCTTATACAATAAAGTGAATAAAGGAATATATATATATGACAAAAACTTATTTGAGTGCAAAAAAATTATTACTGATTGGCTTAAAACTAAAACCTATACTGAGACGGAGGAGCTACTAAAGTAAAATAAAAAACAAATAATTAAAAAAAAAAATATATATATATATAAAACTAAATATTAACCTACAACACATACGCAGATATAGTATGCACACACGCTCACTCACGCACACAATCATGAGCCTGCACACAAATACACACGTACACACCCACAAACACACACACACACACACACACACGCGCGCGCGCATACACACACGCGCACTTACACACACACATACACACACACATACCTATTAACAATCATGTATTATTATCACATACAGATACTACACCTGCTTATATGGAAGAGCGGAGACTTCTAACACAGGCTCTTGCTTAAAAGAAGTCTCCAATCACAAACCATTTTATATTGTTTTTTGATGAATAAAAGCTATTTTATTTTATTTTATTTATTTTTTATTTTTTAAAGTTGGATAATTTCCTAATCTTGGGGGTGGGGGGATGAAATTTATATGGGATGAAGATCTGATATAACTGAACAAATGGCCTATAGAAAGTTTTAACGACGGACTTAATTTGGAATTTTTGGAGAATTTTGAATATTCCGAAAGTTTATCGAGATGACTATTGATTTATTCCACCAACTTTACAAAAAATTTCTGAGTGCCGAAATATTTTGAAAAATTCGCCAAAATTAGAATTTTGGAAAAGTGTCCAGGGACTTTCAGGGGGTCGATAGGGAAAATTTAGGAGCTTATAGGGTGCGAGTTTCACGAACGCAGGGTACTCCCAAGTGATTCGAAAATCGGTTACACATTCATTTTAACCGCATTAGGCCATTTTTATCATTTCATGGGAGCAGAGCCACTATAAAACATTTCGCTGGCTGACTTCCATGACATCACCCATGACATTTTTGACTTTGCAGTCAAAGACCCAAAACGTTGTAAACGACGCTACGACGAACGCTACAATCGTTTTCACTCGATCGGAACACAAACATTTTGAAAACACTAATACAAGCGGGAAACTATGATTTAAATATTTTGACGGAATGTTGGCACTAAAAGACTTAGTAAAATAATACAAGTAGTTAGGTTAGGTTTTGTGACATCTCGAAATTGGGGAAATTTGCCCAAAAGTGGGCAAAATTGATAAGTCTTATTTTCGCGAAATAAC